>OY756249.1:27371493-27654200 GCA_963576845.1 Megachile leachella
ATGGCTAGAACTATAATAATTATACTTATTACTCCCGATATTATCAATATAACATGCATTATTACCCATTTAATGCAGGTATTATCGACTGAAGTATAATAAATATACTTATTACTCTTATTATTATCAATATAACAGGCACTCTTAGCCATATTTTACTAGTATTATCGCTAGAACTATAATAACTATACTTATTACTCCCGATATTATCAATATAACATGCCTTATTACGCATATAATGCAGTTATTATCGCTAAAACTGTGATAAATATACTTACTACTTTCATTATCATCAATATAACATGCATTATTACACATATTACGCAGTTATTATCGCTAGAACTATAATAAATATACTTATTACTCCCAATATTATCAATATAACATGCATTATTACCCATATTATGCAGTTATTATCGATGGAACTGTAATAAATATACTTATATCTTTTATTATTATCAATATAACATGCACTATTAGCCATATTTTACTATTATTATCGCTAGAACTATAATAATTATACTTATTACTCCCAATATTATCAATATAACATGCATTATTACCCATATTATGCAGTTATTATCGATGGAACTGTAATAAATATACTTATATCTTTTATTATTATCAATATAACATGCACTATTAGCCATATTTTACTATTATTATCGCTAGAACTATAATAATTATACTTATTACTCCCGATATTATCAATATAACATGCCTTATTACGCATGTAATGCAGTTATTATCGCTAGAACTGTAATAAATATACTTACTACGTTCATTATCATCAATATAACATGCATTATTACCCATATAATTTAGTCATTATCGCTATAACTGTAATAATTATACTTATTTCTTATATTGTTAGCAATATAACGTGCATTATTACCCATATAATGCAGTTATTACCGCTAGAACTATAATAAATATACTTATTACTCCCAATATTATCAATATAACATGCATTATTACCCATATAATGGAGTTATTATCGTTAGAACTGTAATAATTATACTTATTACATATACTATTAGCAATATAACGTGCATTATTACCCATATAATGCAGTTATTATGGCCAGAACTGTAATAACTATACTTATTACTTATATTATTAGCAATATAACGTGCATTATTACCCATATTATGCAGTTATTATCGCTAGAACTATAATAAATATACGTATTACTTTTATTATCATCAATAGAACATGCATTATTACCCATATTATGCAGTTATTGTCGATAGAACTGTAATAAAGATACTTATTACTTTTACTATTATCAATATAACATGCACTATTAGCCATATTTTACTATTATTATCGCTAGAACTGTAATTATTATACTTATTACTCCCGATATTATCAATATAACATCCATTATTACCCATATAATGCAGTTATTATTGCTAGAACTGTAATAATTATACTTATTACGCCCGATATTATCAATATAACATGCATTATTACCCATATAATGCAGTTATTATCGACAGAAGTATAATAAATATACTTATTACTTTCATTACTATCAATATAACATGCACTATTAGCCATATTTTACTATTATTATCGTTAGAACTATAATAATTATACTTATTACTGGCGGTATTATCAATATAACATGCATTATTACTCATATAATGCAGTTATTTTGGATAGAACTGTAATAAATATACTTATTACTTTTATTATTATCAATATTACATGCACTATGTGCCATATATTACTATTATTGTCGCTAGAACTATAATAATTATACTTGTTACTCCAAATATTATCAATATAACATGCATTACTACCCATATTATGCAGTTATTATCGATAGAACTATAATAAATATACGTATTACTTTTATTATCATCAATATAACATGCATTATTACCCATATAATGGAGTTATTATCGCTAGAACTGTAATAATTATACTTATTACTTATATTATTATCAATATAACACGCATTATTACCCATATAATGGAGTTATTATCGCTAGAACTGTAATAATTATACTTATTACTCCCGATATTATCAATATAACATGCATTATTACCCATATAATGCAGGTATTATCGACTGAAGTATAATAAATATACTTATTACTCTTATTATTATCAATATAACAGGCACTCTTAGCCATATTTTACTAGTATTATCGCTAGAACTATAATAATTATACTTATTACTCCCGATATTATCAATATAACATGCCTTATTACGCATATAATGCAGTTATTATCGCTAAAACTGTAATAAAGATACTTATTACTTTTACTATTATCAATATAACATGCACTATTAGCCATATTTTACTATTATTATCGCTAGAACTATAATAATTATACTTATTACTCCCAATATTATCAATATAACGTGCATTATTACCCATATTATGCAGTTATTATCGCTAGAGCTATAATAAATATACGTATTACTTATATTATTATCAACATAACATGCATTATTACCCATATAATGCAGTTATTATCGACAGAAGTATAATAAATATACTTATTACTTTTATTATTATCAATATAACAGGCACTAATAGCCATATTTTACTATTATTATGGCTAGAACTATAATAATTATACTTATTACTCCCGATATTATCAATATAACATGCATTATTACCCATTTAATGCAGGTATTATCGACTGAAGTATAATAAATATACTTATTACTCTTATTATTATCAATATAACAGGCACTCTTAGCCATATTTTACTAGTATTATCGCTAGAACTATAATAACTATACTTATTACTCCCGATATTATCAATATAACATGCCTTATTACGCATATAATGCAGTTATTATCGCTAAAACTGTGATAAATATACTTACTACTTTCATTATCATCAATATAACATGCATTATTACCCATATTATGCAGTTATTATCGCTAGAACTATAATAAATATACTTATTACTCCCAATATTATCAATATAACATGCATTATTACCCATATAATGCAGTTATTATCGCTAGAACTGTAATAATTATACTTATTACTTATATTATTAGCAATATAACGTGCATTATTACCCATATTATGCAGTTATTATCGATAGAGCTGTAATAAATACACTTATTACTTTTATTATCATCAATATAACATGCATTATTACCCATATTATGCAGTTATTATTGCTAGAACTGTAATAATTATACTTATTACTTATATTATTAGCAATATAACGTGCATTATTACCCATAAATTGCAGTTATTATCGCTAGAACTGTAATAATTATACTTAGTACTTAAATTATTATCAATATAACATGCATTATTACCCGTATTATGCAGTTATTTTGGATAGAACTGTAATATATATACTTATTACTTTTATTATTATCAATATTACATGCACTATGTGCCATATATTACTATTATTATCGCTAGAACTATAATAATTATACTTATTACTCCCAATATTATCAATATAACATGCATTATTACCCATATTATGCAGTTATTATCGCTAGAGCAATAATAAATATACGTATTACTTATATTATTATCAACATAACATGCATTATTACCCATATAATGCAGTTATTATCGACAGAAGTATAATAAATATACTTTTTACTTTTATTATTATCAGTATAACATGTACTATTAGCCATATTTTCCTATTCTTATCGCTAGAACTATAATAATTATACTTATTACTCCCGATATTATCAATATAACATGCATTATTACCCATATTATGCAGTTATCATCGATAGAACTATAATAAATATACGTATTACTTCTATTATTATAAATATAACATGCCTTATTACGCATGTAATGCAGTTATTATCGTTAGAACTGTAATAATTATACTTATTACATATACTATTAGCAATATGACGTGCATTATTACCCATATAATGCAGTTATTATAGCCAGAACTGTAATAATTATACTTACTACTTATATTATTATCAATATAACATGCATTATTACACATATTATGCAGTTATTATCGCTAGAACCATAATAAATATACGTATTACTTTTATTATCATCAACATAACATGCATTATGACCCATACTATGCAGTTATTATCGATAGAACTGTAATAAAGATACTTATTACTTTCACTATTATCAATATAGCATGCTCTATTAGCCATATTTTACTATTATTATCGCTGGAACTATAATAATTATACTTATTACTCCAGATATTATCAATATAACATGCCTTATTACGCATATAATGCAGTTATTATCGCTAGAACTGTAATAATTATACTTATTACTTATATTATTAGCAATATAACATGCATTATTACCCATATAATGGAGTTATTATCGCTAGAACTGTAATAATTATACTTATTACATATACTATTAGCAACATAACGTGCATTATTACCCATATAATGTAGTTATTAAAGCCAGAACTGTAATAATTATACTTACCGCTTATATTATTCTCAATATAACTTGCATTATTACCCATATTATGCAGTTATTATCGCTAGAACTATAATAAATATACGTATTACTTTTATTATCATCAACATAACATGCATTATGACCCATATTATGCAGTTATTATCGATAGAACTGTAATAAAGATACTTATTACTTTTACTGTTATCAATATAACATGCACTATTAGCCATACTTTACTATTATTATCGCTAGAACTATAATAATTATACTTATTACTCCCGATATTATCAATATAACATGCCTTATTACGCATGTAATGCAGTTATTATCGTTAGAACTGTAATAGTTATACATATTACATATACTATTAGCAATATAACGTGCATTATTACCCATATAATACAGTTATTATAGCCAGAACTGTAATAATTATACTTACTACTTATATTATTCTCAATATAACATGCATTATTACACATATTACGCAGTTATTATCGCTAGAACTATAATAAATATACTTATTACTCCCAATATTATCAATATAACATGCGTTATTACCCGTATAATGCAGTTATTATCGCTAGAACTGTAATAATTATACTTATTACTTATATTATTAGCAATATAACGTGCATTATTACCCATATAATGCAGTTATTATCGCCAGAACTGTAATAATTATACGTATTACTTATATTATTATCAATTTAACATGCATTATTACCCATATAATGCAGTTATTATCGACAGAAGTATAATTAATATACTTATTACTTTTATTATTATCAATATAGCATGCACTATTAGCCATATTTTACTATTATTATCGTTAGAAATATAATAATTATACTTATTACTCCCGGTATTATCAATATAACAAGCATTATTACCCATACAATGCAGTTATTATCGCTAGAAGTGTAATAATTATACTTATTACTTATATTATTAGCAATATAACGTGCATTATTACCCATATTATGCAGTTGTTATCGCTGGAACTATAATAAATATACTTATTACTCCCAATATTATCAATATGACATGCATTATTGCCCGTATAATGCAGTTATTATCGCTAGAACTGTAATAATTATACTTATTACTCCCGATATTATCAATATAACATCCATTATTACCCATATAATGCAGTTATTATCGACAGAAGTATAATAAATATACTTATTACTTTCATTATTATCAATATAACATGCACTATTAGCCATATTTTACTATTATTATCGTTAGGACTATAATAATTATACTTATTACTCCCGGTATTATCAATATAACATGCATTATTACCCATATAATGCAGTTATTATCGCTAGAACTGTAATAATTATACTTATTACTTATATTATTAGCAATATAACGTGCATTATTACCCATATTATGCAGTTATTATCGATAGAGCTGTAATAAATACACTTATTACTTTTATTATCATCAATATAACATGCATTATTACCCATATTATGCAGTTATTATCACTAAAACTGTGATAAATATACATATTACATATACTATTAGCAATGTAACGTGCATTATTACCCATATAATGCAGTTATTAAAGCCAGAACTGTAATAATTATACTTACCACTTATATTATTCTCAATATAACATGCATTATTAGCCATATTATGCAGTTATTTTGGATAGAACTGTAATATATATACTTATTACTTTTATTATTATCAATATTACATGCACTATGTGCCATATATTACTATTATTATCGCTAGAACTATAATAATTATACTTATTACTCCCAATATTATCAATATAACATGCATTATTACCCATATTATGCAGTTATTATCGCTAGAGCAATAATAAATATACGTATTACTTATATTATTATCAACATAACATGCATTATTACCCATATAATGCAGTTATTATCGACAGAAGTATAATAAATATACTTTTTACTTTTATTATTATCAGTATAACATGTACTATTAGCCATATTTTCCTATTCTTATCGCTAGAACTATAATAATTATACTTATTACTCCCGATATTATCAATATAACATGCATTATTACCCATATATTGCAGTTATTATCGACAGAAGTATTATAAATATACTTATTACTTTTAATATTATCAATATAACAGGCACTAATAGCCATATTTTACTATTATTATGGCTAGAACTATAATAATTATACTTATTACTCCCGATATTATCAATATAACATGCATTATTACCCATTTAATGCAGGTATTATCGACTGAAGTATAATAAATATACTTATTACTCTTATTATTATCAATATAACAGGCACTCTTAGCCATATTTTACTAGTATTATCGCTAGAACTATAATAAATATACTTATTACTCCCAATATTATCAATATAACATGCATTATTACCCATATAATGCAGTTATTATCGCTAGAACTGTAATAATTATACTTATTACTTATATTATTAGCAATATAACGTGCATTATTACCCATATTATGCAGTTATTATCGATAGAGCTGTAATAAATACACTTATTACTTTTATTATCATCAATATAACATGCATTATTACCCATATTATGCAGTTATTATCGCTAGAACTGTAATAATTATACTTATTACTTATATTATTAGCAATATAACGTGCATTATTACCCATAAATTGCAGTTATTATCGCTAGAACTGTAATAATTATACTTAGTACTTAAATTATTATCAATATAACATGCATTATTACCCGTATTATGCAGTTATTTTGGATAGAACTGTAATATATATACTTATTACTTTTATTATTATCAATATTACATGCACTATGTGCCATATATTACTATTATTATCGCTAGAACTATAATAATTATACTTATTACTCCCAATATTATCAATATAACATGCATTATTACCCATATTATGCAGTTATTATCGCTAGAGCAATAATAAATATACGTATTACTTATATTATTATCAACATAACATGCATTATTACCCATATAATGCAGTTATTATCGACAGAAGTATAATAAATATACTTTTTACTTTTATTATTATCAGTATAACATGTACTATTAGCCATATTTTCCTATTCTTATCGCTAGAACTATAATAATTATACTTATTACTCCCGATATTATCAATATAACATGCATTATTACCCATATATTGCAGTTATTATCGACAGAAGTATAATAAATATACTTATTACTTTTAATATTATCAATATAACATGCACTATTAGCCATATTTTACTATTATTATCGCTAGAACTATAATAAGTGTACTTATTACTCCCGATATTATCAATATAACATGTATTATTACCCATATAATGCAGTTATTATCGCTAGAACTGTAATAATTATACTTATTACTCCCAATACTATCAATATAACATGCATTATTACCCATATAATGCAGTTATTATCGCTAGAACTGTAATAATTATACTTATTACTTATATTATTAGCAATATAACGTGCATTATTACCCATATAATGCAGTTATTATCGCTAGAACTGTAATAATTATACTTATTACTTAGATTATTATCAATATAACATGCACTATTACCCATATTATGCAGTTATTATCGCTAGAACTGTAATAGTTATACTTATTACTTATACTATTAGCAATATAACGTGCATTATTACCCATGTAATGCAGTTATTATCGCTAGAACTGTAATAATTATACTTATTACTTATATTATTATCAATATGACTTGCATTATTACCCATATAATGGAGTTATTATCGCTAGAACTGTAATTATTATACTTATTACTTATATTATTATCAATATAACATGCATTATTACCCATATAATGCAGCTATTATCGACAGAAGTATAATAAATATACTTATTACTTTTATTATTATCAGTATAACATGTACTATTAGCCATATTTTCCTATTCTTATCGCTAGAACTATAATAATTATACTTATTACTCCCGATATTATCAATATAACATGCATTATTACCCATATAATGCAGTTATTATCGCTTGAACTGTAATAATTATACTCATTACTTATATTATTAGCAATATAACGTGCATTATTACCCATATAATGCAGTTATTATCGCTAGAACTGTAATAATTATACTTATTACTTTTATTATTATCAATATAACATGCACTATTAGCCATATTTTACTATTATTATCGCTAGAGCTATAATAATTATACTTATTACTCCCGATATTATCAATATAACATGCATTATGACCCACATAATGCAGTTATTATAGCCAGAACTGTAATAATTATACTTACTACTTATATTATTCTCAATATAACATGCACTATTACCCATATTATGCAGTTATTATCGCTAGAACTGTAATAGTTATACTTATTACTTTTATTATCAGCAATATAACATGCATTATTACCCATATTATGCAGTTATTATCGATAGAACTGTAATAAAGATACTTATTACTTTTACTATTATCAATATAACATGCACTATTAGCCATATTCTACTATTATTATCGCTAGAACTATAATAATTATACTTATTACTCCCGATATTATCAATATAACATGCCTTATTACGCATATAATGCAGTTATTATCGCTAGAACTCTAATAATTATACTTATTACATATACTATTAGCAGTATAACGTGCATTATTACCCACATAATGCAGTTATTATAGCCAGAACTGTAATAATTATACTTACTACTTATATTATTCTCAATATAACGTGCATTATTACCCATATTATGCAGTTATTATCGCTAGAGCTATAATAAATATACGTACTACTTTTATTATCATCAATATAACATGCATTATTACCCATATTATGCAGTTATTATCGATAGAACTGTAATAAAGACACTTTGTACTTTTACTATTATCAATATAACATGCACTATTAGCCATATTTTACTATTATTATCGCTAGAACTATAATAATTATACTTATTACTCCCGATATTATCAATATAACATGCCTTATTACGCATATAATGCAGTTATTATCGCTAGAACTGTAATAATTATACTTATTACTATTATTAATATCAATATAACATGCACTATTAGCCATATTGTAGTATTATTATCGCTAGAACTATAATAATTATACTTATTACTCCCGATATTATCAATATAACATGCATTATTACCCATATAATGCAATTGTTATCGCTAGAACTGTAATAATTATACTCATTACTTATATTATTAGCAATATAACGTGCATTATTACCCATATTATACAGTTATTATCGCTAGAACTGTAATAATTATACTTATTACTTATATTATTATCAGTATGACATGCATTATTACCCATATAATGGTGTTATTATCGCTAGAACTGTAATAATTATACTTATTACATATACTATTAGCAGTATAACGTGCATTATTACCCACATAATGCAGTTATTATAGCCAGAACTGTAATAACTATACTTACTACTTATATTATTCTCAATATAACATGCATTATTACCCATATTATGCAGTTATTATCGCTAGAGCTATAATAAATATACGTACTACTTTTATTATCATTAATATAACATGCATTATTACCCATATTATGCAGTTATTATCGATAGAACTGTAATAAAGACACTTAGTACTTTTACTATTATCAATATAACATGCACTATTAGCCATATTTTACTATTATTATCGCTAGAACTATAATAATTGTACTTATTACTCCCGATATTATCAATATAACATGCCTTATTACGCATATAATGCAGTTATTATCGCTTGAACTGTAATAATTATACTTATTACTTTTATTATTATCAATATAACATGCACTATTAGCCATATTGTACTATTATTATCGCTAGAACTATAATAATTCTACTTATTACTCCCGATATTATCAATATAACATGCATTATTACCCATATAATGCAGTTATTATCGCTGGAACTATAATAAATACACGTATTACTTTTATTATCATCAACATAACATGCATTATTACCCATATTATGCAGTTCTTATCGATAGAACTGTAATAATTATACTTATTGCTTATATTATTAGCAATATAACGTGCATTATTACCCATATTATGCAGTTATTATCGCTAGAACTGTAATAATTATACTTATAACTTATATTATTATCAGTATGACATGCATTATTACCCATATAATGGAGTTATTATCGCTAGAACTGTAATAATTATACTTACTACATATACTATTAGCAGTATAACGTGCATTATTACCCATATAATGCAGTTATTATAGCCAGAACTGTAATAATTATACTTACTACTTATATTATTATCAGTATGACATGCATTATTACCCATATAATGGCGTTATTATCGCTAGAACTGTAATAATTATACTTATTACATATAGTATTAGCAGTATAACGTGCATTATTACCCACATAATGCAGTTATTATAGCCAGAACTGTAATAATTATACTTACTACTTATATTATTCTCAATATAACATGCATTATTACCCATATTATGCAGTTATTATCGCTAGAGCTATAATAAATATACGTACTACTTTTATTATGATCAATATAACATGCATTATTACCCATATAATGCAATTGTTATCGCTAGAACTGTAATAATTATACTCATTACTTATATTATTAGCAATATAACGTGCATTATTACCCATATTATGCAGTTATTATCGCTAGAACTATAATAAATATACGTACTACTTTTATTATCATCAATATAACATGCATTATTACCCATAATATGCAGTTATTATCGATAGAACTGTAATAAAGACACTTAGTACTTTTACTATTACCAATATAACATGCACTATTAGCCATATTTTACTATTATTATCGCTAGAACTATAATAATTATACTTATTACTCCCGATATTATCAATATAACATGCATTATTACCCATATAATGCAATTGTTATCGCTAGAACTGTAATAATTATACTCATTACTTATATTATTAGCAATATAACGTGCATTATTACCCATATTATGCAGTTATTATCGCTAGAACTGTAATAATTATACTTATTACTTATATTATTATCAGTATGACATGCATTATTACCCATATAATGGTGTTATTATCGCTAGAACTGTAATAATTATACTTATTACATATACTATTAGCAGTATAACGTGCATTATTACCCACATAATGCAGTTATTATAGCCAGAACTGTAATAATTATACTTACTACTTATATTATTCTCAATATAACATGCATTATTACCCATATTATGCAGTTATTATCGCTAGAGCTATAATAAATATACGTACTACTTTTATTATGATCAATATAACATGCATTATTACCCATATAATGGAGTTATTATCGCTAGAACTGTAATAATTATACTCATTGCTTATATTATTATCAATATAACATGCATTATTACCCATATAATGGAGTTATTATCGCTAGAACTGTAATAATTATACTTATTACTTATATTATTATCAATATAACATGCATTATTACCCATATAATGCAGTTATTATCGACAGAAGTATAATAAATATACTTATTACTTTTATTATTATCAATATAACAGGCACTAATAGCCATATTTTACTATTATTATCGCTAGAACTATAATAATTATACTTATTACTCCCGATATTATCAATATAACATGCATTATTACGCATATAATGCAGTTATTATCGCTAGAACTGTAATAAATATACTTACTACTTTCATTATCATCAATATAACATGCATTATTGCCCATATTATGCAGTTATTATCGCTAGAACTATAATAATTATACTTATTACTCCCGATATTATCAATATAACATGCCTTATTACGCATATAATGCAGTTGTTATCGCTAGAACTGTAATAATTATACTTATTACATATACTATTAGCAATATAACGTGCATTATTACCCATATAATGCAGTTATTATAGCCAGAACTGTAATAATTATACATACTACTTATATTATTCTCAATATAACATGCATTATTACCCATATTATGCAGTTATTATCGCTAGAACTATAATAAATAGACGTATTACTTTTATTATCAGCAATATAACATGCATTATTACCCATATTATGCAGTTATTATCGATAGAACTGTAATAAAGATACCTATTACTTTTACTATTATCAATATAACATGCACTATTAGCCATATTTTACTATTATTATCGCTAGAACTATAATAATTATACTTATTACTCCCGATATTATCAATATAACATGCCTTATTACGCATATAATGCAGTTATTATCGCTAGAACTCTAATAATTATACTTATTACTTATATTATTAGCAATATAACGTGCATTATTACCCATATAATGCAGTTATTATCGCTAGAACTGTAATAATTATACTTACTACTTATATTATTATCAGTATGACATGCATTATTACCCATATAATGGCGTTATTATCGCTAGAACTGCAATAATTATACTTATTACATATACTATTAGCAGTATAACGTGCATTATTACCCACATAATGCAGTTATTATAGCCAGAACTGTAATAATTATACTTACTACTTATATTATTCTCAATATAACATGCATTATTACCCATATTATGCAGTTATTATCGCTAGAGCTATAATAAATATACGTACCACTTTTATTATCATCAATATAACATGCATTATTACCCATATTATGCAGTTATTATCGATAGAACTGTAATAAAGACACTTAGTACTTTTACTATTATCAATATAACATGCACTATTAGCCATATTTTACTATTATTATCGCTAGAACTATAATAATTATACTTATTACTCCCGATATTATCAATATAACATGCCTTATTACGCATATAATGCAGTTGTTATCGCTAGAACTGTAATAATTATACTTATTACATATACTATTAGCAATATAACGTGCATTATTACCCATATAATGCAGTTATTATAGCCAGAACTGTAATAATTATACATACTACTTATATTATTCTCAATATAACATGCATTATTACCCATATTATGCAGTTATTATCGCTAGAGCTATAATAAATATACGTACTACTTTTATTATGATCAATATAACATGCATTATTACCCATATAATGCAATTGTTATCGCTAGAACTGTAATAATTATACTCATTACTTATATTATTAGCAATATAACGTGCATTATTACCCATATTATGCAGTTATTATCGCTAGAACTGTAATAATTATACTTATTACTTATATTATTATCAGTATGACATGCATTACTACCCATATTATGCAGTTATTATCGCTAGAACTGTAATAATTATACTTACTACATATACTATTAGCAGTATAACGTGCATTATTACCCATATAATGCAGTTATTATAGCCAGAACTGTAATAATTATACTTACTACTTATATTATTCTCAATATAACATGCATTATTACCCATATAATGGAGTTATTATCGCTAGAACTGTAATAATTATACTCATTGCTTATATTATTATCAATATAACATGCATTATTACCCATATAATGGAGTTATTATCGCTAGAACTGTAATAATTATACTTATTACTTATATTATTATCAATATAACATGCATTATTACCCATATAATGCAGTTATTATCGACAGAAGTATAATAAATATACTTATTACTTTTATTATTATCAATATAACAGGCACTAATAGCCATATTTTACTATTATTATCGCTAGAACTATAATAATTATACTTATTACTCCCGATATTATCAATATAACATGCATTATTACGCATATAATGCAGTTATTATCGCTAGAACTGTAATAAATATACTTACTACTTTCATTATCATCAATATAACATGCATTATTGCCCATATTATGCAGTTATTATCGCTAGAACTATAATAATTATACTTATTACTCCCGATATTATCAATATAACATGCCTTATTACGCATATAATGCAGTTGTTATCGCTAGAACTGTAATAATTATACTTATTACATATACTATTAGCAATATAACGTGCATTATTACCCATATAATGCAGTTATTATAGCCAGAACTGTAATAATTATACATACTACTTATATTATTCTCAATATAACATGCATTATTACCCATATTATGCAGTTATTATCGCTAGAACTATAATAAATAGACGTATTACTTTTATTATCAGCAATATAACATGCATTATTACCCATATTATGCAGTTATTATCGATAGAACTGTAATAAAGATACCTATTACTTTTACTATTATCAATATAACATGCACTATTAGCCATATTTTACTATTATTATCGCTAGAACTATAATAATTATACTTATTACTCCCGATATTATCAATATAACATGCCTTATTACGCATATAATGCAGTTATTATCGCTAGAACTCTAATAATTATACTTATTACTTATATTATTAGCAATATAACGTGCATTATTACCCATATAATGCAGTTATTATCGCTAGAACTGTAATAATTATACTTACTACTTATATTATTATCAGTATGACATGCATTATTACCCATATAATGGCGTTATTATCGCTAGAACTGCAATAATTATACTTATTACATATACTATTAGCAGTATAACGTGCATTATTACCCACATAATGCAGTTATTATAGCCAGAACTGTAATAATTATACTTACTACTTATATTATTCTCAATATAACATGCATTATTACCCATATTATGCAGTTATTATCGCTAGAGCTATAATAAATATACGTACCACTTTTATTATCATCAATATAACATGCATTATTACCCATATTATGCAGTTATTATCGATAGAACTGTAATAAAGACACTTAGTACTTTTACTATTATCAATATAACATGCACTATTAGCCATATTTTACTATTATTATCGCTAGAACTATAATAATTATACTTATTACTCCCGATATTATCAATATAACATGCCTTATTACGCATATAATGCAGTTATTATCGCTAGAACTGTAATAATTATACTTATTACTTTTATTATTATCAATATAACATGCACTATTAGCCATATTGTACTATTATTATCGCTAGAACTACAATAATTACACTTATTACTCCCGATGTTATCAATATAACATGCATTATTACCCATATAATGCAATTGTTATCGCTAGAACTGTAATAATTATACTCATTACTTATATTATTAGCAATATAACGTGCATTATTACCCATATTATACAGTTATTATCGCTAGAACTGTAATAATTATACTTATTACTTATATTATTATCAGTATGACATGCATTATTACCCATATAATGGTGTTATTATCGCTAGAACTGTAATAATTATACTTATTACATATACTATTAGCAGTATAACGTGCATTATTACCCACATAATGCAGTTATTATAGCCAGAACTGTAATAATTATACTTACTACTTATATTATTCTCAATATAACATGCATTATTACCCATATTATGCAGTTATTATCGCTAGAACTGTAACGATTATACTTATTACTTATATTATTATCAATATAACATGCATTATTACCCATATAATGCAGCTATTATCGACAGAAGTATAATAAATATACTTATTACTTTTATTATTATCAATATAACAGGCACTAATAGCCATATTTTACTATTATTATCGCTAGAACTATAATAATTATACTTATTACTTATATTATTATCAGTATGACATGCATTATTACCCATGTAATGGAGTTATTATCGCTAGAACTGTAATAATTATACTTATTACATATACTATTAGCAATATAACGCGCATTATTACCCATGTAATGCAGTTATTATAGCCAGAACTGTAATAATTATACTTACGACTTATATTATTCTCAATATAACATGCATTATTACCCATATAATGGAGTTATTATCGCTAGAACTGTAACAATTATACTTATTACTTATATTATTATCAATATAACATGCATTATTACCCATATAATGCAGCTATTATCGACAGAAGTATAATAAATATACTTATTACTTTTATTATTATCAGTATAACATGTACTATTAGCCATATTTTCCTATTCTTATCGCTAGAACTATAATAATTATACTTATTACTCCCGATATTATCAATATAACATGCATTATTACCCATATAATGCAGTTATTATCGCTTGAACTGTAATAATTATACTCATTACTTATATTATTAGCAATATAACGTGCATTATTACCCATATAATGCAGTTATTATCGCTGGAACTGTAATAATTATACTTATTACTTTTATTATTATCAATATAACATGCACTATTAGCCATATTTTACTATTATTATCGCTAGAGCTATAATAATTATACTTATTACTCCCGATATTATCAATATAACATGCATTATGACCCACATAATGCAGTTATTAAAGCCAGAACTGTAATAATTATACTTACTACTTATGTTATTCTCAATATAACATGCACTATTACCCATATTATGCAGTTATTATCGCTAGAACTGTAATAGTTATACTTATTACTTATATTATTAGCAATATAACGTGCATTATTACCCATGTAATGCAGTTATTATCGCTAGAACTGTAATAATTATACTTATTACTTATATTATTATCAATATAACATGCATTATTACCCATATAATGGAGTTATTATCGCTAGAACTGTAATAATTATACTTATTACTTATATTATTATCAATATAACATGCATTATTACCCATATAATGCAGTTATTATCGACAGAAGTATAATAAATATACTTATTACTTTTATTATTATCAATATAACAGGCACTAATAGCCATATTTTACTATTATTATCGCTAGAACTATAATAATTATACTTATTACTCCCGATATTATCAATATAACATGCATTATTACGCATATAATGCAGTTATTATCGCTAGAACTGTAATAAATATACTTACTACTTTCATTATCATCAATATAACATGCATTATTGCCCATATTATGCAGTTATTATCGCTAGAACTGTAATAATTATACTTATTACTTATATTATTATCAGTATGACATGCATTATTACCCATGTAATGGAGTTATTATCGCTAGAACTGTAATAATTATACTTATTACATATACTATTAGCAATATAACGTGCATTATTACCCATGTAATGCAGTTATTATAGCCAGAACTCTAATAATTATACTTACTACTTATATTATTCTCAATGTAACATGCATTATTACCCATATTATGCAGTTTTTATCGCTAGAACTATAATAAATAGACGTATTACTTTTATTATCATCAATATAACATGCATTATTACCCATATTATGCAGTTATTATCGATAGAACTGTAATAAAGATACTTATTACTTTTACTATTATCAATATAACATGCACTATTAGCCATATTTTACTATTATTATCGCTAGAACTATAATAATTATACTTCTTACTCCCCATATTATCAATATAACATGCCTTATTACGCATATAATGCAGTTATTATCGCTAGAACTGTAATAATTATACTTATTACTTTTATTATTATCAATATAACATGCACTATTAGCCATATTTTACTATTATTATCGCTAGAGCTATAATAATTATACTTATTACTCCCGATATTATCAATATAACATGCATTATGACCCACATAATGCAGTTATTATAGCCAGAACTGTAATAATTATACTTACTACTTATATTATTCTCAATATAACATGCACTATTACCCATATTATGCAGTTATTATCGCTAGAACTGTAATAGTTATACTTATTACTTTTATTATCAGCAATATAACATGCATTATTACCCATATTATGCAGTTATTATCGATAGAACTGTAATAAAGATACTTATTACTTTTACTATTATCAATATAACATGCACTATTAGCCATATTCTACTATTATTATCGCTAGAACTATAATAATTATACTTATTACTCCCGATATTATCAATATAACATGCCTTATTACGCATATAATGCAGTTATTATCGCTAGAACTCTAATAATTATACTTATTACATATACTATTAGCAGTATAACGTGCATTATTACCCACATAATGCAGTTATTATAGCCAGAACTGTAATAATTATACTTACTACTTATATTATTCTCAATATAACGTGCATTATTACCCATATTATGCAGTTATTATCGCTAGAGCTATAATAAATATACGTACTACTTTTATTATCATCAATATAACATGCATTATTACCCATATTATGCAGTTATTATCGATAGAACTGTAATAAAGACACTTTGTACTTTTACTATTATCAATATAACATGCACTATTAGCCATATTTTACTATTATTATCGCTAGAACTATAATAATTATACTTATTACTCCCGATATTATCAATATAACATGCCTTATTACGCATATAATGCAGTTATTATCGCTAGAACTGTAATAATTATACTTATTACTATTATTAATATCAATATAACATGCACTATTAGCCATATTGTAGTATTATTATCGCTAGAACTATAATAATTATACTTATTACTCCCGATATTATCAATATAACATGCATTATTACCCATATAATGCAATTGTTATCGCTAGAACTGTAATAATTATACTCATTACTTATATTATTAGCAATATAACGTGCATTATTACCCATATTATACAGTTATTATCGCTAGAACTGTAATAATTATACTTATTACTTATATTATTATCAGTATGACATGCATTATTACCCATATAATGGTGTTATTATCGCTAGAACTGTAATAATTATACTTATTACATATACTATTAGCAGTATAACGTGCATTATTACCCACATAATGCAGTTATTATAGCCAGAACTGTAATAACTATACTTACTACTTATATTATTCTCAATATAACATGCATTATTACCCATATTATGCAGTTATTATCGCTAGAGCTATAATAAATATACGTACTACTTTTATTATCATTAATATAACATGCATTATTACCCATATTATGCAGTTATTATCGATAGAACTGTAATAAAGACACTTAGTACTTTTACTATTATCAATATAACATGCACTATTAGCCATATTTTACTATTATTATCGCTAGAACTATAATAATTGTACTTATTACTCCCGATATTATCAATATAACATGCCTTATTACGCATATAATGCAGTTATTATCGCTAGAACTGTAATAATTATACTTATTACTTTTATTATTATCAATATAACATGCACTATTAGCCATATTGTACTATTATTATCGCTAGAACTATAATAATTCTACTTATTACTCCCGATATTATCAATATAACATGCATTATTACCCATATAATGCAGTTATTATCGCTGGAACTATAATAAATACACGTATTACTTTTATTATCATCAACATAACATGCATTATTACCCATATTATGCAGTTCTTATCGATAGAACTGTAATAATTATACTTATTGCTTATATTATTAGCAATATAACGTGCATTATTACCCATATTATGCAGTTATTATCGCTAGAACTGTAATAATTATACTTATAACTTATATTATTATCAGTATGACACGCATTATTACCCATATAATGGAGTTATTATCGCTAGAACTGTAATAATTATACTTACTACATATACTATTAGCAGTATAACGTGCATTATTACCCATATAATGCAGTTATTATAGCCAGAACTGTAATAATTATACTTACTACTTATATTATTATCAGTATGACATGCATTATTACCCATATAATGGCGTTATTATCGCTAGAACTGTAATAATTATACTTATTACATATAGTATTAGCAGTATAACGTGCATTATTACCCACATAATGCAGTTATTATAGCCAGAACTGTAATAATTATACTTACTACTTATATTATTCTCAATATAACATGCATTATTACCCATATTATGCAGTTATTATCGCTAGAGCTATAATAAATATACGTACTACTTTTATTATGATCAATATAACATGCATTATTACCCATATAATGCAATTGTTATCGCTAGAACTGTAATAATTATACTCATTACTTATATTATTAGCAATATAACGTGCATTATTACCCATATTATGCAGTTATTATCGCTAGAACTATAATAAATATACGTACTACTTTTATTATCATCAATATAACATGCATTATTACCCATAATATGCAGTTATTATCGATAGAACTGTAATAAAGACACTTAGTACTTTTACTATTACCAATATAACATGCACTATTAGCCATATTTTACTATTATTATCGCTAGAACTATAATAATTATACTTATTACTCCCGATATTATCAATATAACATGCATTATTACCCATATAATGCAATTGTTATCGCTAGAACTGTAATAATTATACTCATTACTTATATTATTAGCAATATAACGTGCATTATTACCCATATTATGCAGTTATTATCGCTAGAACTGTAATAATTATACTTATTACTTATATTATTATCAGTATGACATGCATTATTACCCATATAATGGTGTTATTATCGCTAGAACTGTAATAATTATACTTATTACATATACTATTAGCAGTATAACGTGCATTATTACCCACATAATGCAGTTATTATAGCCAGAACTGTAATAATTATACTTACTACTTATATTATTCTCAATATAACATGCATTATTACCCATATTATGCAGTTATTATCGCTAGAGCTATAATAAATATACGTACTACTTTTATTATGATCAATATAACATGCATTATTACCCATATAATGCAATTGTTATCGCTAGAACTGTAATAATTATACTCATTACTTATATTATTAGCAATATAACGTGCATTATTACCCATATTATGCAGTTATTATCGCTAGAACTGTAATAATTATACTTATTACTTATATTATTATCAGTATGACATGCATTACTACCCATATTATGCAGTTATTATCGCTAGAACTGTAATAATTATACTTACTACATATACTATTAGCAGTATAACGTGCATTATTACCCATATAATGCAGTTATTATAGCCAGAACTGTAATAATTATACTTACTACTTATATTATTCTCAATATAACATGCATTATTACCCATATAATGGAGTTATTATCGCTAGAACTGTAATAATTATACTCATTGCTTATATTATTATCAATATAACATGCATTATTACCCATATAATGGAGTTATTATCGCTAGAACTGTAATAATTATACTTATTACTTATATTATTATCAATATAACATGCATTATTACCCATATAATGCAGTTATTATCGACAGAAGTATAATAAATATACTTATTACTTTTATTATTATCAATATAACAGGCACTAATAGCCATATTTTACTATTATTATCGCTAGAACTATAATAATTATACTTATTACTCCCGATATTATCAATATAACATGCATTATTACGCATATAATGCAGTTATTATCGCTAGAACTGTAATAAATATACTTACTACTTTCATTATCATCAATATAACATGCATTATTACCCATATTATGCAGTTATTATCGATAGAACTGTAATAAAGATACTTATTACTTTTACTATTATCAATATAACATGCACTATTAGCCATATTTTACTATTATTATCGCTAGAACTATAATAATTATACTTCTTACTCCCCATATTATCAATATAACATGCCTTATTACGCATATAATGCAGTTATTATCGCTAGAACTGTAATAATTATACTTATTACTTTTATTATTATCAATATAACATGCACTATTAGCCATATTTTACTATTATTATCGCTAGAGCTATAATAATTATACTTATTACTCCCGATATTATCAATATAACATGCATTATGACCCACATAATGCAGTTATTATAGCCAGAACTGTAATAATTATACTTACTACTTATATTATTCTCAATATAACATGCACTATTACCCATATTATGCAGTTATTATCGCTAGAACTGTAATAGTTATACTTATTACTTTTATTATCAGCAATATAACATGCATTTTTACCCATATTATGCAGTTATTATCGATAGAACTGTAATAAAGATACTTATTACTTTTACTATTATCAATATAACATGCACTATTAGCCATATTCTACTATTATTATCGCTAGAACTATAATAATTATACTTATTACTCCCGATATTATCAATATAACATGCCTTATTACGCATATAATGCAGTTATTATCGCTAGAACTCTAATAATTATACTTATTACATATACTATTAGCAGTATAACGTGCATTATTACCCACATAATGCAGTTATTATAGCCAGAACTGTAATAATTATACTTACTACTTATATTATTCTCAATATAACGTGCATTATTACCCATATTATGCAGTTATTATCGCTAGAGCTATAATAAATATACGTACTACTTTTATTATCATCAATATAACATGCATTATTACCCATATTATGCAGTTATTATCGATAGAACTGTAATAAAGACACTTTGTACTTTTACTATTATCAATATAACATGCACTATTAGCCATATTTTACTATTATTATCGTTAGAACTATAATAATTATACTTATTACTCCCGATATTATCAATATAACATGCCTTATTACGCATATAATGCAGTTATTATCGCTAGAACTGTAATAATTATACTTATTACTATTATTAATATCAATATAACATGCACTATTAGCCATATTGTAGTATTATTATCGCTAGAACTATAATAATTATACTTATTACTCCCGATATTATCAATATAACATGCATTATTACCCATATAATGCAATTGTTATCGCTAGAACTGTAATAATTATACTCATTACTTATATTATTAGCAATATAACGTGCATTATTACCCATATTATACAGTTATTATCGCTAGAACTGTAATAATTATACTTATTACTTATATTATTATCAGTATGACATGCATTATTACCCATATAATGGTGTTATTATCGCTAGAACTGTAATAATTATACTTATTACATATACTATTAGCAGTATAACGTGCATTATTACCCACATAATGCAGTTATTATAGCCAGAACTGTAATAACTATACTTACTACTTATATTATTCTCAATATAACATGCATTATTACCCATATTATGCAGTTATTATCGCTAGAGCTATAATAAATATACGTACTACTTTTATTATCATTAATATAACATGCATTATTACCCATATTATGCAGTTATTATCGATAGAACTGTAATAAAGACACTTAGTACTTTTACTATTATCAATATAACATGCACTATTAGCCATATTTTACTATTATTATCGCTAGAACTATAATAATTGTACTTATTACTCCCGATATTATCAATATAACATGCCTTATTACGCATATAATGCAGTTATTATCGCTAGAACTGTAATAATTATACTTATTACTTTTATTATTATCAATATAACATGCACTATTAGCCATATTGTACTATTATTATCGCTAGAACTATAATAATTCTACTTATTACTCCCGATATTATCAATATAACATGCATTATTACCCATATAATGCAGTTATTATCGCTGGAACTATAATAAATACACGTATTACTTTTATTATCATCAACATAACATGCATTATTACCCATATTATGCAGTTCTTATCGATAGAACTGTAATAATTATACTTATTGCTTATATTATTAGCAATATAACGTGCATTATTACCCATATTATGCAGTTATTATCGCTAGAACTGTAATAATTATACTTATAACTTATATTATTATCAGTATGACATGCATTATTACCCATATAATGGAGTTATTATCGCTAGAACTGTAATAATTATACTTACTACATATACTATTAGCAGTATAACGTGCATTATTACCCATATAATGCAGTTATTATAGCCAGAACTGTAATAATTATACTTACTACTTATATTATTATCAGTATGACATGCATTATTACCCATATAATGGCGTTATTATCGCTAGAACTGTAATAATTATACTTATTACATATAGTATTAGCAGTATAACGTGCATTATTACCCACATAATGCAGTTATTATAGCCAGAACTGTAATAATTATACTTACTACTTATATTATTCTCAATATAACATGCATTATTACCCATATTATGCAGTTATTATCGCTAGAGCTATAATAAATATACGTACTACTTTTATTATGATCAATATAACATGCATTATTACCCATATAATGCAATTGTTATCGCTAGAACTGTAATAATTATACTCATTACTTATATTATTAGCAATATAACGTGCATTATTACCCATATTATGCAGTTATTATCGCTAGAACTATAATAAATATACGTACTACTTTTATTATCATCAATATAACATGCATTATTACCCATAATATGCAGTTATTATCGATAGAACTGTAATAAAGACACTTAGTACTTTTACTATTACCAATATAACATGCACTATTAGCCATATTTTACTATTATTATCGCTAGAACTATAATAATTATACTTATTACTCCCGATATTATCAATATAACATGCATTATTACCCATATAATGCAATTGTTATCGCTAGAACTGTAATAATTATACTCATTACTTATATTATTAGCAATATAACGTGCATTATTACCCATATTATGCAGTTATTATCGCTAGAACTGTAATAATTATACTTATTACTTATATTATTATCAGTATGACATGCATTATTACCCATATAATGGTGTTATTATCGCTAGAACTGTAATAATTATACTTATTACATATACTATTAGCAGTATAACGTGCATTATTACCCACATAATGCAGTTATTATAGCCAGAACTGTAATAATTATACTTACTACTTATATTATTCTCAATATAACATGCATTATTACCCATATTATGCAGTTATTATCGCTAGAGCTATAATAAATATACGTACTACTTTTATTATGATCAATATAACATGCATTATTACCCATATAATGCAATTGTTATCGCTAGAACTGTAATAATTATACTCATTACTTATATTATTAGCAATATAACGTGCATTATTACCCATATTATGCAGTTATTATCGCTAGAACTGTAATAATTATACTTATTACTTATATTATTATCAGTATGACATGCATTACTACCCATATTATGCAGTTATTATCGCTAGAACTGTAATAATTATACTCACTACATATACTATTAGCAGTATAACGTGCATTATTACCCATATAATGCAGTTATTATAGCCAGAACTGTAATAATTATACATACTACTTATATTATTCTCAATATAACATGCATTATTACCCATATTATGCAGTTATTATCGCTAGAACTATAATAAATAGACGTATTACTTTTATTATCAGCAATATAACATGCATTATTACCCATATTATGCAGTTATTATCGATAGAACTGTAATAAAGATACCTATTACTTTTACTGTTCTCAATATAACATGCACTATTAGCCATATTTTACTATTATTATCGCTAGAACTATAATAATTATACTTATTACTCCCGATATTATCAATATAACATGCCTTATTACGCATATAATGCAGTTATTATCGCTAGAACTCTAATAATTATACTTATTACTTATATTATTAGCAATATAACGTGCATTATTACCCATATAATGCAGTTATTATCGCTAGAACTGTAATAATTATACTTACTACTTATATTATTATCAGTATGACATGCATTATTACCCATATAATGGCGTTATTATCGCTAGAACTGCAATAATTATACTTATTACATATACTATTAGCAGTATAACGTGCATTATTACCCACATAATGCAGTTATTATAGCCAGAACTGTAATAATTATACTTACTACTTATATTATTCTCAATATAACATGCATTATTACCCATATTATGCAGTTATTATCGCTAGAGCTATAATAAATATACGTACCACTTTTATTATCATCAATATAACATGCATTATTACCCATATTATGCAGTTATTATCGATAGAACTGTAATAAAGACACTTAGTACTTTTACTATTATCAATATAACATGCACTATTAGCCATATTTTACTATTATTATCGCTAGAACTATAATAATTATACTTATTACTCCCGATATTATCAATATAACATGCCTTATTACGCATATAATGCAGTTATTATCGCTAGAACTGTAATAATTATACTTATTACTTTTATTATTATCAATATAACATGCACTATTAGCCATATTGTACTATTATTATCGCTAGAACTACAATAATTACACTTATTACTCCCGATGTTATCAATATAACATGCATTATTACCCATATAATGCAATTGTTATCGCTAGAACTGTAATAATTATACTCATTACTTATATTATTAGCAATATAACGTGCATTATTACCCATATTATACAGTTATTATCGCTAGAACTGTAATAATTATACTTATTACTTATATTATTATCAGTATGACATGCATTATTACCCATATAATGGTGTTATTATCGCTAGAACTGTAATAATTATACTTATTACATATACTATTAGCAGTATAACGTGCATTATTACCCACATAATGCAGTTATTATAGCCAGAACTGTAATAATTATACTTACTACTTATATTATTCTCAATATAACATGCATTATTACCCATATTATGCAGTTATTATCGCTAGAACTGTAACGATTATACTTATTACTTATATTATTATCAATATAACATGCATTATTACCCATATAATGCAGCTATTATCGACAGAAGTATAATAAATATACTTATTACTTTTATTATTATCAATATAACAGGCACTAATAGCCATATTTTACTATTATTATCGCTAGAACTATAATAATTATACTTATTACTCCCGATATTATCAATATAACATGCATTATTACGCATATAATGCAGTTATTATCGCTAGAACTGTAATAAATATACTTACTACTTTCATTATCATCAATATAACATGCATTATTGCCCATACTATGCAGTTATTATCGCTAGAACTGTAATAATTATACTTATTACTTATATTATTATCAGTATGACATGCATTATTACCCATGTAATGGAGTTATTATCGCTAGAACTGTAATAATTATACTTATTACATATACTATTAGCAATATAACGTGCATTATTACCCATGTAATACAGTTATTATAGCCAGAACTGTAATAATTATACTTACGACTTATATTATTCTCAATATAACATGCATTATTGCCCATATTATGCAGTTATTATCGATAGAACTGTAATAAAGACACTTAGTACTTTTACTATTATCAATATAACATGCACTATTAGCCATATTTTACTATTATTATCGCTAGAACTATAATAACTATACTTATTACTCCCGATATTATCAATATAACATGCCTTATTACGCATATAATGCAGTTATTATCGCTAGAACTGTAATAATTATACTTATTACTTTTATTATTATCAATATAACATGCACTATTAGCCATATTGTACTATTATTATCGCTAGAACTATAATAATTATACTTATTACTCCCGATATTGTCAATATAACATGCATTATTACCCATATAATGCAATTGTTATCGCTAGAACTGTAATAATTATACTCATTACTTATATTATTAGCAATATAACGTGCATTATTACCCATATTATACAGTTATTATCGCTAGAACTGTAATAATTATACTTATTACTTATATTATTATCAGTATGACATGCATTATTACCCATATAATGGTGTTATTATCGCTAGAACTGTAATAATTATACTTATTACATATACTATTAGCAATATAACGTGCATTATTACCCACATAATGCAGTTATTATAGCCAGAACTGTAATAATTATACTTACTACTTATATTATTCTCAATATAACATGCATTATTACCCATATTATGCAGTTATTATCGCTAGAGCTATAATAAATATACGTACTACTTTTATTACCATCAATATAACATGCATTATTACCCATATTATGCAGTTATTATCGATAGAACTGTAATAAAGACACATAGTACTTTTACTATTATCAATATAACATGCACTATTAGCCATATTTTACTATTATTATCGCTAGAACTATAATAATTATACTTATTACTCCCGATATTATCAATATAACATGCCTTATTACGCATATAATGCAGTTATTATCGCTAGAACTGTAATAATTATACTTATTACTTTTATTATTATCAATATAACATGCACTATTAGCCATATTTTACTATTATTATCGCTAGAGCTATAATAATTCTACTTATTACTCCCGATATTATCAATATAACATGCATTATTACCCATATAATGCAGTTATTATCGCTGGAAGTATAATAAATACACGTATTACTTTTATTATCATCAACATAACATGCATTATTACCCATATTATGCAGTTCTTATCGATAGAACTGTAATAATTATACTTATTGCTTATATTATTAGCAATATAACGTGCATTATTACCCATATTATGCAGTTATTATCGCTAGAACTGTAATAATTATACTTATAACTTATATTATTATCAGTATGACATTCATTATTACCCATATAATGGAGTTATTATCGCTAGAACTGTAATAATTATACTTACTACATATACTATTAGCAGTATAACGTGCATTATTACCCATATAATGCAGTTATTATAGCCAGAACTGTAATAATTATACTTACTACTTATATTATTATCAGTATGACATGCATTATTACCCATATAATGGCGTTATTATCGCTAGAACTGTAATAATTATACTTATTACATATAGTATTAGCAGTATAACGTGCATTATTACCCACATAATGCAGTTATTATAGCCAGAACTGTAATAATTATACTTACTACTTATATTATTCTCAATATAACATGCATTATTACCCATATTATGCAGTTATTATCGCTAGAGCTATAATAAATATACGTACTACTTTTATTATGATCAATATAACATGCATTATTACCCATATAATGCAATTGTTATCGCTAGAACTGTAATAATTATACTCATTACTTATATTATTAGCAATATAACGTGCATTATTACCCATATTATGCAGTTATTATCGCTAGAACTATAATAAATATACGTACTACTTTTATTATCATCAATATAACATGCATTATTACCCATAATATGCAGTTATTATCGATAGAACTGTAATAAAGACACTTAGTACTTTTACTATTACCAATATAACATGCACTATTAGCCATATTTTACTATTATTATCGCTAGAACTATAATAATTATACTTATTACTCCCGATATTATCAATATAACATGCATTATTACCCATATAATGCAATTGTTATCGCTAGAACTGTAATAATTATACTCATTACTTATATTATTAGCAATATAACGTGCATTATTACCCATATTATGCAGTTATTATCGCTAGAACTGTAATAATTATACTTATTACTTATATTATTATCAGTATGACATGCATTATTACCCATATAATGGTGTTATTATCGCTAGAACTGTAATAATTATACTTATTACATATACTATTAGCAGTATAACGTGCATTATTACCCACATAATGCAGTTATTATAGCCAGAACTGTAATAATTATACTTACTACTTATATTATTCTCAATATAACATGCATTATTACCCATATTATGCAGTTATTATCGCTAGAGCTATAATAAATATACGTACTACTTTTATTATGATCAATATAACATGCATTATTACCCATATAATGCAATTGTTATCGCTAGAACTGTAATAATTATACTCATTACTTATATTATTAGCAATATAACGTGCATTATTACCCATATTATGCAGTTATTATCGCTAGAACTGTAATAATTATACTTATTACTTATATTATTATCAGTATGACATGCATTACTACCCATATTATGCAGTTATTATCGCTAGAACTGTAATAATTATACTTACTACATATACTATTAGCAGTATAACGTGCATTATTACCCATATAATGCAGTTATTATAGCCAGAACTGTAATAATTATACATACTACTTATATTATTCTCAATATAACATGCATTATTACCCATATTATGCAGTTATTATCGCTAGAACTATAATAAATAGACGTATTACTTTTATTATCAGCAATATAACATGCATTATTACCCATATTATGCAGTTATTATCGATAGAACTGTAATAAAGATACCTATTACTTTTACTGTTCTCAATATAACATGCACTATTAGCCATATTTTACTATTATTATCGCTAGAACTATAATAATTATACTTATTACTCCCGATATTATCAATATAACATGCCTTATTACGCATATAATGCAGTTATTATCGCTAGAACTCTAATAATTATACTTATTACTTATATTATTAGCAATATAACGTGCATTATTACCCATATAATGCAGTTATTATCGCTAGAACTGTAATAATTATACTTACTACTTATATTATTATCAGTATGACATGCATTATTACCCATATAATGGCGTTATTATCGCTAGAACTGCAATAATTATACTTATTACATATACTATTAGCAGTATAACGTGCATTATTACCCACATAATGCAGTTATTATAGCCAGAACTGTAATAATTATACTTACTACTTATATTATTCTCAATATAACATGCATTATTACCCATATTATGCAGTTATTATCGCTAGAGCTATAATAAATATACGTACCACTTTTATTATCATCAATATAACATGCATTATTACCCATATTATGCAGTTATTATCGATAGAACTGTAATAAAGACACTTAGTACTTTTACTATTATCAATATAACATGCACTATTAGCCATATTTTACTATTATTATCGCTAGAACTATAATAATTATACTTATTACTCCCGATATTATCAATATAACATGCCTTATTACGCATATAATGCAGTTATTATCGCTAGAACTGTAATAATTATACTTATTACTTTTATTATTATCAATATAACATGCACTATTAGCCATATTGTACTATTATTATCGCTAGAACTACAATAATTACACTTATTACTCCCGATGTTATCAATATAACATGCATTATTACCCATATAATGCAATTGTTATCGCTAGAACTGTAATAATTATACTCATTACTTATATTATTAGCAATATAACGTGCATTATTACCCATATTATACAGTTATTATCGCTAGAACTGTAATAATTATACTTATTACTTATATTATTATCAGTATGACATGCATTATTACCCATATAATGGTGTTATTATCGCTAGAACTGTAATAATTATACTTATTACATATACTATTAGCAGTATAACGTGCATTATTACCCACATAATGCAGTTATTATAGCCAGAACTGTAATAATTATACTTACTACTTATATTATTCTCAATATAACATGCATTATTACCCATATTATGCAGTTATTATCGCTAGAACTGTAACGATTATACTTATTACTTATATTATTATCAATATAACATGCATTATTACCCATATAATGCAGCTATTATCGACAGAAGTATAATAAATATACTTATTACTTTTATTATTATCAATATAACAGGCACTAATAGCCATATTTTACTATTATTATCGCTAGAACTATAATAATTATACTTATTACTCCCGATATTATCAATATAACATGCATTATTACGCATATAATGCAGTTATTATCGCTAGAACTGTAATAAATATACTTACTACTTTCATTATCATCAATATAACATGCATTATTGCCCATACTATGCAGTTATTATCGCTAGAACTGTAATAATTATACTTATTACTTATATTATTATCAGTATGACATGCATTATTACCCATGTAATGGAGTTATTATCGCTAGAACTGTAATAATTATACTTATTACATATACTATTAGCAATATAACGTGCATTATTACCCATGTAATGCAGTTATTATAGCCAGAACTGTAATAATTATACTTACGACTTATATTATTCTCAATATAACATGCATTATTGCCCATATTATGCAGTTATTATCGATAGAACTGTAATAAAGACACTTAGTACTTTTACTATTATCAATATAACATGCACTATTAGCCATATTTTACTATTATTATCGCTAGAACTATAATAATTATACTTATTACTCCCGATATTATCAATATAACATGCCTTATTACGCATATAATGCAGTTATTATCGCTAGAACTGTAATAATTATACTTATTACTTTTATTATTATCAATATAACATGCACTATTAGCCATATTGTACTATTATTATCGCTAGAACTATAATAATTATACTTATTACTCCCGATATTGTCAATATAACATGCATTATTACCCATATAATGCAATTGTTATCGCTAGAACTGTAATAATTATACTCATTACTTATATTATTAGCAATATAACGTGCATTATTACCCATATTATACAGTTATTATCGCTAGAACTGTAATAATTATACTTATTACTTATATTATTATCAGTATGACATGCATTATTACCCATATAATGGTGTTATTATCGCTAGAACTGTAATAATTATACTTATTACATATACTATTAGCAATATAACGTGCATTATTACCCACATAATGCAGTTATTATAGCCAGAACTGTAATAATTATACTTACTACTTATATTATTCTCAATATAACATGCATTATTACCCATATTATGCAGTTATTATCGCTAGAGCTATAATAAATATACGTACTACTTTTATTACCATCAATATAACATGCATTATTACCCATATTATGCAGTTATTATCGATAGAACTGTAATAAAGACACATAGTACTTTTACTATTATCAATATAACATGCACTATTAGCCATATTTTACTATTATTATCGCTAGAACTATAATAATTATACTTATTACTCCCGATATTATCAATATAACATGCCTTATTACGCATATAATGCAGTTATTATCGCTAGAACTGTAATAATTATACTTATTACTTTTATTATTATCAATATAACATGCACTATTAGCCATATTTTACTATTATTATCGCTAGAGCTATAATAATTCTACTTATTACTCCCGATATTATCAATATAACATGCATTATTACCCATATAATGCAGTTATTATCGCTGGAAGTATAATAAATACACGTATTACTTTTATTATCATCAACATAACATGCATTATTACCCATATTATGCAGTTCTTATCGATAGAACTGTAATAATTATACTTATTGCTTATATTATTAGCAATATAACGTGCATTATTACCCATATTATGCAGTTATTATCGCTAGAACTGTAATAATTATACTTATAACTTATATTATTATCAGTATGACATTCATTATTACCCATATAATGGAGTTATTATCGCTAGAACTGTAATAATTATACTTACTACATATACTATTAGCAGTATAACGTGCATTATTACCCATATAATGCAGTTATTATAGCCAGAACTGTAATAATTATACTTACTACTTATATTATTATCAGTATGACATGCATTATTACCCATATAATGGCGTTATTATCGCTAGAACTGTAATAATTATACTTATTACATATAGTATTAGCAGTATAACGTGCATTATTACCCACATAATGCAGTTATTATAGCCAGAACTGTAATAATTATACTTACTACTTATATTATTCTCAATATAACATGCATTATTACCCATATTATGCAGTTATTATCGCTAGAGCTATAATAAATATACGTACTACTTTTATTATGATCAATATAACATGCATTATTACCCATATAATGCAATTGTTATCGCTAGAACTGTAATAATTATACTCATTACTTATATTATTAGCAATATAACGTGCATTATTACCCATATTATGCAGTTATTATCGCTAGAACTATAATAAATATACGTACTACTTTTATTATCATCAATATAACATGCATTATTACCCATAATATGCAGTTATTATCGATAGAACTGTAATAAAGACACTTAGTACTTTTACTATTACCAATATAACATGCACTATTAGCCATATTTTACTATTATTATCGCTAGAACTATAATAATTATACTTATTACTCCCGATATTATCAATATAACATGCATTATTACCCATATAATGCAATTGTTATCGCTAGAACTGTAATAATTATACTCATTACTTATATTATTAGCAATATAACGTGCATTATTACCCATATTATGCAGTTATTATCGCTAGAACTGTAATAATTATACTTATTACTTATATTATTATCAGTATGACATGCATTATTACCCATATAATGGTGTTATTATCGCTAGAACTGTAATAATTATACTTATTACATATACTATTAGCAGTATAACGTGCATTATTACCCACATAATGCAGTTATTATAGCCAGAACTGTAATAATTATACTTACTACTTATATTATTCTCAATATAACATGCATTATTACCCATATTATGCAGTTATTATCGCTAGAGCTATAATAAATATACGTACTACTTTTATTATGATCAATATAACATGCATTATTACCCATATAATGCAGTTATTATCGCTAGAACTGTAATAATTATACTTATTACTTATATTATTATCAGTATGACATGCATTATTACCCATATAATGGCGTTACTATCGCTAGAACTGTAATAATTATACTTATTACATATACTATTAGCAGTATAACGTGCATTATTACCCACATAATGCAGTTATTATAGCCAGAACTGTAATAATTATACTTACTACTTATATTATTCTCAATATAACATGCATTATTACCCATATTATGCAGTTATTATCGCTAGAGCTATAATAAATAGACGTATTACTTTTATTATCATCAATATAACATGCATTATTACCCATATTATGCAGTTATTATCGATAGAACTGTAATAAAGATACTTATTACTTTTACTATTATCAATATAACATGCACTATTAGCCATATTTGACTATTATTATCGCTAGAACTATAATAATTATACTTCTTACTCCCCATATTATCAATATAACATGCCTTATTACGCATATAATGCAGTTATTATCGCTAGAACTGTAATAATTATACTTATTACTTTTATTATTATCAATATAACATGCACTATTAGCCATATTTTACTATTACTATCGCTAGAGCTATAATAATTATACTTATTACTCCCGATATTATCAATATAACATGCATTATGACCCACATAATGCAGTTATTATAGCCAGAACTGTAATAATTATACTTACTACTTATATTATTCTCAATATAACATGCACTATTACCCATAAATATGCAGTTATTATCGCTAGAACTGTAACAGTTATACTTACTACTTTTATTATCAGCAATATAACATGCATTATTACCCATATTATGCAGTTATTATCGATAGAACTGTAATAAAAATACTTATTACTTTTACTATTATCAATATAACATGCACTATTAGCCATATTTTACTATTATTATCGCTAGAACTATAATAATTATACTTATTACTCCCGATATTATCAATATAACATGCCTTATTACGCATATAATGCAGTTATTATCGCTAGAACTCTAATAATTATACTTATTACTTATATTATTAGCAATATAACGTGCATTATTACCCATATAATGCAGTTATTATCGCTAGAACTGTAATAATTATACTTATTACTTATATTATTATCAGTATGACATGCATTATTACCCATATAATGGCGTTACTATCGCTAGAACTGTAATAATTATACTTATTACATATACTATTAGCAGTATAACGTGCATTATTACCCACATAATGCAGTTATTATCGATAGAACTGTAATAAAGATACTTATTACTTTTACTATTATCAATATAACATGCACTATTAGCCATATTCTACTATTATTATCGCTAGAACTATAATAATTATACTTATTACTCCCGATATTATCAATATAACATGCCTTATTACGCATATAATGCAGTTATTATCGCTAGAACTCTAATAATTATACTTATTACATATACTATTAGCAGTATAACGTGCATTATTACCCACATAATGCAGTTATTATAGCCAGAACTGTAATAATTATACTTACTACTTATATTATTCTCAATATAACGTGCATTATTACCCATATTATGCAGTTATTATCGCTAGAGCTATAATAAATATACGTACTACTTTTATTATCATCAATATAACATGCATTATTACCCATATTATGCAGTTATTATCGATAGAACTGTAATAAAGACACTTTGTACTTTTACTATTATCAATATAACATGCACTATTAGCCATATTTTACTATTATTATCGCTAGAACTATAATAATTATACTTATTACTCCCGATATTATCAATATAACATGCCTTATTACGCATATAATGCAGTTATTATCGCTAGAACTGTAATAATTATACTTATTACTTTTATTATTATCAATATAACATGCACTATTAGCCATATTGTAGTATTATTATCGCTAGAACTATAATAATTATACTTATTACTCCCGATATTATCAATATAACATGCATTATTACCCATATAATGCAATTGTTATCGCTAGAACTGTAATAATTATACTCATTACATATATTATTATCAATATAACATGCATTATTACCCATATAATGCAGTTATTATCGCTGGAACTATAATAAATACACGTATTACTTTTATTATCATCAACATAACATGCATTATTACCCATATTATGCAGTTCTTATCGATAGAACTGTAATAATTATACTTATTGCTTATATTATTAGCAATATAACGTGCATTATTACCCATATTATGCAGTTATTATCGCTAGAACTGTAATAATTATACTTATAACTTATATTATTATCAGTATGACATGCATTATTACCCATATAATGGAGTTATTATCGCTAGAACTGTAATAATTATACTTACTACATATACTATTAGCAGTATAACGTGCATTATTACCCATATAATGCAGTTATTATAGCCAGAACTGTAATAATTATACTTACTACTTATATTATTATCAGTATGACATGCATTATTACCCATATAATGGTGTTATTATCGCTAGAACTGTAATAATTATACTTATTACATATACTATTAGCAGTATAACGTGCATTATTACCCACATAATGCAGTTATTATAGCCAGAACTGTAATAATTATACTTACTACTTATATTATTCTCAATATAACATGCATTATTACCCATATTATGCAGTTATTATCGCTAGAGCTATAATAAATATACGTACTACTTTTATTATGATCAATATAACATGCATTATTACCCATATAATGCAGTTATTATCGCTAGAACTGTAATAATTATACTTATTACTTATATTATTATCAGTATGACATGCATTATTACCCATATAATGGCGTTACTATCGCTAGAACTGTAATAATTATACTTATTACATATACTATTAGCAGTATAACGTGCATTATTACCCACATAATGCAGTTATTATAGCCAGAACTGTAATAATTATACTTACTACTTATATTATTCTCAATATAACATGCATTATTACCCATATTATGCAGTTATTATCGCTAGAGCTATAATAAATAGACGTATTACTTTTATTATCATCAATATAACATGCATTATTACCCATATTATGCAGTTATTATCGATAGAACTGTAATAAAGATACTTATTACTTTTACTATTATCAATATAACATGCACTATTAGCCATATTTGACTATTATTATCGCTAGAACTATAATAATTATACTTCTTACTCCCCATATTATCAATATAACATGCCTTATTACGCATATAATGCAGTTATTATCGCTAGAACTGTAATAATTATACTTATTACTTTTATTATTATCAATATAACATGCACTATTAGCCATATTTTACTATTATTATCGCTAGAGCTATAATAATTATACTTATTACTCCCGATATTATCAATATAACATGCATTATGACCCACATAATGCAGTTATTATAGCCAGAACTGTAATAATTATACTTACTACTTATATTATTCTCAATATAACATGCACTATTACCCATATTATGCAGTTATTATCGCTAGAACTGTAACAGTTATACTTACTACTTTTATTATCAGCAATATAACATGCATTATTACCCATATTATGCAGTTATTATCGATAGAACTGTAATAAAGATACTTATTACTTTTACTATTATCAATATAACATGCACTATTAGCCATATTTTACTATTATTATCGCTAGAACTATAATAATTATACTTATTACTCCCGATATTATCAATATAACATGCCTTATTACGCATATAATGCAGTTATTATCGCTAGAACTCTAATAATTATACTTATTACTTATATTATTAGCAATATAACGTGCATTATTACCCATATAATGCAGTTATTATCGCTAGAACTGTAATAATTATACTTATTACTTATATTATTATCAGTATGACATGCATTATTACCCATATAATGGCGTTACTATCGCTAGAACTGTAATAATTATACTTATTACATATACTATTAGCAGTATAACGTGCATTATTACCCACATAATGCAGTTATTATCGATAGAACTGTAATAAAGATACTTATTACTTTTACTATTATCAATATAACATGCACTATTAGCCATATTCTACTATTATTATCGCTAGAACTATAATAATTATACTTATTACTCCCGATATTATCAATATAACATGCCTTATTACGCATATAATGCAGTTATTATCGCTAGAACTCTAATAATTATACTTATTACATATACTATTAGCAGTATAACGTGCATTATTACCCACATAATGCAGTTATTATAGCCAGAACTGTAATAATTATACTTACTACTTATATTATTCTCAATATAACGTGCATTATTACCCATATTATGCAGTTATTATCGCTAGAGCTATAATAAATATACGTACTACTTTTATTATCATCAATATAACATGCATTATTACCCATATTATGCAGTTATTATCGATAGAACTGTAATAAAGACACTTTGTACTTTTACTATTATCAATATAACATGCACTATTAGCCATATTTTACTATTATTATCGCTAGAACTATAATAATTATACTTATTACTCCCGATATTATCAATATAACATGCCTTATTACGCATATAATGCAGTTATTATCGCTAGAACTGTAATAATTATACTTATTACTTTTATTATTATCAATATAACATGCACTATTAGCCATATTGTAGTATTATTATCGCTAGAACTATAATAATTATACTTATTACTCCCGATATTATCAATATAACATGCATTATTACCCATATAATGCAATTGTTATCGCTAGAACTGTAATAATTATACTCATTACATATATTATTAGCAATATAACGTGCATTATTACCCATATTATACAGTTATTATCGCTAGAACTGTAATAATTATACTTATTACTTATATTATTATCAGTATGACATGCATTATTACCCATATAATGGTGTTATTATCGCTAGAACTGTAATAATTATACTTATTACATATACTATTAGCAGTATAACGTGCATTATTACCCACATAATGCAGTTATTATAGCCAGAACTGTAATAACTATACTTACTACTTATATTATTCTCAATATAACATGCATTATTACCCATATTATGCAGTTATTATCGCTAGAGCTATAATAAATATACGTACTACTTTTATTATCATTAATATAACATGCATTATTACCCATATTATGCAGTTATTATCGATAGAACTGTAATAAAGACACTTAGTACTTTTACTATTATCAATATAACATGCACTATTAGCCATATTTTACTATTATTATCGCTAGAACTATAATAATTGTACTTATTACTCCCGATATTATCAATATAACATGCCTTATTACGCATATAATGCAGTTATTATCGCTAGAACTGTAATAATTATACTTATTACTTTTATTATTATCAATATAACATGCACTATTAGCCATATTGTACTATTATTATCGCTAGAACTATAATAATTCTACTTATTACTCCCGATATTATCAATATAACATGCATTATTACCCATATTATGCAGTTCTTATCGATAGAACTGTAATAATTATACTTATTGCTTATATTATTAGCAATATAACGTGCATTATTACCCATATTATGCAGTTATTATCGCTAGAACTGTAATAATTATACTTACTACATATACTATTAGCAGTATAACGTGCATTATTACCCATATAATGCAGTTATTATAGCCAGAACTGTAATAATTATACTTACTACTTATATTATTATCAGTATGACATGCATTATTACCCATATAATGGCGTTATTATCGCTAGAACTGTAATAATTATACTTATTACATATAGTATTAGCAGTATAACGTGCATTATTACCCACATAATGCAGTTATTATAGCCAGAACTGTAATAATTATACTTACTACTTATATTATTCTCAATATAACATGCATTATTACCCATATTATGCAGTTATTATCGCTAGAGCTATAATAAATATACGTACTACTTTTATTATGATCAATATAACATGCATTATTACCCATATAATGCAATTGTTATCGCTAGAACTGTAATAATTATACTCATTACTTATATTATTAGCAATATAACGTGCATTATTACCCATATTATGCAGTTATTATCGCTAGAACTATAATAAATATACGTACTACTTTTATTATCATCAATATAACATGCATTATTACCCATAATATGCAGTTATTATCGATAGAACTGTAATAAAGACACTTAGTACTTTTACTATTACCAATATAACATGCACTATTAGCCATATTTTACTATTATTATCGCTAGAACTATAATAATTATACTTATTACTCCCGATATTATCAATATAACATGCATTATTACCCATATAATGCAATTGTTATCGCTAGAACTGTAATAATTATACTCATTACTTATATTATTAGCAATATAACGTGCATTATTACCCATATTATGCAGTTATTATCGCTAGAACTGTAATAATTATACTTATTACTTATATTATTATCAGTATGACATGCATTATTACCCATATAATGGTGTTATTATCGCTAGAACTGTAATAATTATACTTATTACATATAGTATTAGCAGTATAACGTGCATTATTACCCACATAATGCAGTTATTATAGCCAGAACTGTAATAATTATACTTACTACTTATATTATTCTCAATATAACATGCATTATTACCCATATTATGCAGTTATTATCGCTAGAGCTATAATAAATATACGTACTACTTTTATTATGATCAATATAACATGCATTATTACCCATATAATGCAGTTATTATCGCTAGAACTGTAATAATTATACTTATTACTTATATTATTATCAGTATGACATGCATTATTACCCATATAATGGCGTTACTATCGCTAGAACTGTAATAATTATACTTATTACATATACTATTAGCAGTATAACGTGCATTATTACCCACATAATGCAGTTATTATAGCCAGAACTGTAATAATTATACTTACTACTTATATTATTCTCAATATAACATGCATTATTACCCATATTATGCAGTTATTATCGCTAGAGCTATAATAAATAGACGTATTACTTTTATTATCATCAATATAACATGCATTATTACCCATATTATGCAGTTATTATCGATAGAACTGTAATAAAGATACTTATTACTTTTACTATTATCAATATAACATGCACTATTAGCCATATTTTACTATTATTATCGCTAGAACTATAATAATTATACTTATTACTCCCGATATTATCAATATAACATGCCTTATTACGCATATAATGCAGTTATTATCGCTAGAACTCTAATAATTATACTTATTACTTATATTATTAGCAATATAACGTGCATTATTACCCATATAATGCAGTTATTATCGCTAGAACTGTAATAATTATACTTATTACTTATATTATTATCAGTATGACATGCATTATTACCCATATAATGGCGTTACTATCGCTAGAACTGTAATAATTATACTTATTACATATACTATTAGCAGTATAACGTGCATTATTACCCACATAATGCAGCTATTATAGCCAGAACTGTAATAATTATACTTACTACTTATATTATTCTCAATATAACATGCGTTATTACCCATATTATGCAGTTATTATCGCTAGAGCTATAATAAATATACGTACTACTTTTATTATCATCAATATAACATGCATTATTACCCATATTATGCAGTTATTATCGATAGAACTGTAATAAAGACACTTTGTACTTTTACTATTATCAATATAACATGCACTATTAGCCATATTTTACTATTATTATCGCTAGAACTATAATAATTATACTTATTACTCCCGATATTATCAATGTAACATGCCTTATTACGCATATAATGCAGTTATTATCGCTAGAACTGTAATAATTATACTTATTACTTTTATTATTATCAATATAACATGCACTATTAGCCATATTGTACTATTATTATCGCTAGAACTATAATAATTATACTTATTACTCCCGATATTATCAATATAACATGCATTATTACCCATATAATGCAGTTATTATCGCTGGAACTATAATAAATACACGTATTACTTTTATTATCATCAACATAACATGCATTATTACCCATATTATGCAGTTCTTATCGATAGAACTGTAATAATTATACTTATTGCTTATATTATTAGCAATATAACGTGCATTATTACCCATATTATGCAGTTATTATCGCTAGAACTGTAATAATTATACTTATAACTTATATTATTATCAGTATGACATGCATTATTACCCATATAATGGAGTTATTATCGCTAGAACTGTAATAATTATACTTACTACATATACTATTAGCAGTATAACGTGCATTATTACCCATATAATGCAGTTATTATAGCCAGAACTGTAATAATTATACTTACTACTTATATTATTATCAGTATGACATGCATTATTACCCATATAATGGCGTTATTATCGCTAGAACTGTAATAATTATACTCATTACTTATATTATTAGCAATATAACGTGCATTATTACCCATATTATGCAGTTATTATCGCTAGAACTGTAATAATTATACTTATTACTTATATTATTATCAGTATGACATGCATTATTACCCATATAATGGTGTTATTATCGCTAGAACTGTAATAATTATACTTATTACATATACTATTAGCAGTATAACGTGCATTATTACCCACATAATGCAGTTATTATAGCCAGAACTGTAATAATTATACTTACTACTTATATTATTCTCAATATAACATGCATTATTACCCATATTATGCAGTTATTATCGCTAGAGCTATAATAAATATACGTACTACTTTTATTATGATCAATATAACATGCATTATTACCCATATTATGCAGTTATTATCGATAGAACTGTAATAAAGACACTTAGTACTTTTACTATTACCAATATAACATGCACTATTAGCCATATTTTACTATTATTATCGCTAGAACTATAATAATTATACTTATTACTCCCGATATTATCAATATAACATGCATTATTACCCATATAATGCAATTGTTATCGCTAGAACTGTAATAATTATACTCATTACTTATATTATTAGCAATATAACGTGCATTATTACCCATATTATGCAGTTATTATCGCTAGAACTGTAATAATTATACTTATTACTTATATTATTATCAGTATGACATGCATTATTACCCATATAATGGTGTTATTATCGCTAGAACTGTAATAATTATACTTATTACATATACTATTAGCAGTATAACGTGCATTATTACCCACATAATGCAGTTATTATAGCCAGAACTGTAATAATTATACTTACTACTTATATTATTCTCAATATAACATGCATTATTACCCATATTATGCAGTTATTATCGCTAGAGCTATAATAAATATACGTACTACTTTTATTATGATCAATATAACATGCATTATTACCCATATTATGCAGTTATTATCGATAGAACTGTAATAAAGACACTTAGTACTTTTACTATTATCAATATAACATGCACTATTAGCCATATTTTACTATTATTATCGCTAGAACTATAATAATTATACTTATTACTCCCGATATTATCAATATAACATGCCTTATTACGCATATAATGCAGTTATTATCGCTAGAACTGTAATAATTATACTTATTACTTTTATTATTATCAATATAACGTGCATTATTACCCATATTATGCAGTTATTATCGCTAGAACTGTAATAATTATACTTATAACTTATATTATTATCAGTATGACATGCATTATTACCCATATAATGGAGTTATTATCGCTAGAACTGTAATAATTATACTTACTACATATACTATTAGCAGTATAACGTGCATTATTACCCATATAATGCAGTTATTATAGCCAGAACTGTAATAATTATACTTACTACTTATATTATTATCAATATAACATGCATTATTACCCATATAATGGAGTTATTATCGCTAGAACTGTAATAATTATACTTATTACTTATATTATTATCAATATAACACGCATTATTACCCATATAATGCAGTTATTATCGACAGAAGTATAATAAATATACTTATTACTTTTATTATTATCAATATAACAGGCACTAATAGCCATATTTTACTATTATTATCGCTAGAACTATAATAATTATACTTACTACATATACTATTAGCAGTATAACGTGCATTATTACCCATATAATGCAGTTATTATAGCCAGAACTGTAATAATTATACTTACTACTTATATTATTATCAGTATGACATGCATTATTACCCATATAATGCAGTTATTATCGCTGGAACTATAATAAATACACGTATTACTTTTATTATCATCAACATAACATGCATTATTACCCATATTATGCAGTTCTTATCGATAGAACTGTAATAATTATACTTATTGCTTATATTATTAGCAATATAACGTGCATTATTACCCATATTATGCAGTTATTATCGCTAGAACTGTAATAATTATACTTATAACTTATATTATTATCAGTATGACATGCATTATTACCCATATAATGGAGTTATTATCGCTAGAACTGTAATAATTATACTTACTACATATACTATTAGCAGTATAACGTGCATTATTACCCATATAATGCAGTTATTATAGCCAGAACTGTAATAATTATACTTACTACTTATATTATTATCAGTATGACATGCATTATTACCCATATAATGGCGTTATTATCGCTAGAACTGTAATAATTATACTTATTACATATAGTATTAGCAGTATAACGTGCATTATTACCCACATAATGCAGTTATTATAGCCAGAACTGTAATAATTATACTTACTACTTATATTATTCTCAATATAACATGCATTATTACCCATATTATGCAGTTATTATCGCTAGAGCTATAATAAATATACGTACTACTTTTATTATGATCAATATAACATGCATTATTACCCATATAATGCAATTGTTATCGCTAGAACTGTAATAATTATACTCATTACTTCTATTATTAGCAATATAACGTGCATTATTACCCATATTATGCAGTTATTATCGCTAGAACTATAATAAATATACGTACTACTTTTATTATCATCAATATAACATGCATTATTACCCATAATATGCAGTTATTATCGATAGAACTGTAATAAAGACACTTAGTACTTTTACTATTACCAATATAACATGCACTATTAGCCATATTTTACTATTATTATCGCTAGAACTATAATAATTATACTTATTACTCCCGATATTATCAATATAACATGCATTATTACCCATATAATGCAATTGTTATCGCTAGAACTGTAATAATTATACTCATTACTTATATTATTAGCAATATAACGTGCATTATTACCCATATTATGCAGTTATTATCGCTAGAACTGTAATAATTATACTTATTACTTATATTATTATCAGTATGACATGCATTATTACCCATATAATGGTGTTATTATCGCTAGAACTGTAATAATTATACTTATTACATATAGTATTAGCAGTATAACGTGCATTATTACCCACATAATGCAGTTATTATAGCCAGAACTGTAATAATTATACTTACTACTTATATTATTCTCAATATAACATGCATTATTACCCATATTATGCAGTTATTATCGCTAGAGCTATAATAAATATACGTACTACTTTTATTATGATCAATATAACATGCATTATTACCCATATAATGCAGTTATTATCGCTAGAACTGTAATAATTATACTTATTACTTATATTATTATCAGTATGACATGCATTATTACCCATATAATGGCGTTACTATCGCTAGAACTGTAATAATTATACTTATTACATATACTATTAGCAGTATAACGTGCATTATTACCCACATAATGCAGTTATTATAGCCAGAACTGTAATAATTATACTTACTACTTATATTATTCTCAATATAACATGCATTATTACCCATATTATGCAGTTATTATCGCTAGAGCTATAATAAATAGACGTATTACTTTTATTATCATCAATATAACATGCATTATTACCCATATTATGCAGTTATTATCGATAGAACTGTAATAAAGATACTTATTACTTTTACTATTATCAATATAACATGCACTATTAGCCATATTTTACTATTATTATCGCTAGAACTATAATAATTATACTTATTACTCCCGATATTATCAATATAACATGCCTTATTACGCATATAATGCAGTTATTATCGCTAGAACTCTAATAATTATACTTATTACTTATATTATTAGCAATATAACGTGCATTATTACCCATATAATGCAGTTATTATCGCTAGAACTGTAATAATTATACTTATTACTTATATTATTATCAGTATGACATGCATTATTACCCATATAATGGCGTTACTATCGCTAGAACTGTAATAATTATACTTATTACATATACTATTAGCAGTATAACGTGCATTATTACCCACATAATGCAGCTATTATAGCCAGAACTGTAATAATTATACTTACTACTTATATTATTCTCAATATAACATGCGTTATTACCCATATTATGCAGTTATTATCGCTAGAGCTATAATAAATATACGTACTACTTTTATTATCATCAATATAACATGCATTATTACCCATATTATGCAGTTATTATCGATAGAACTGTAATAAAGACACTTTGTACTTTTACTATTATCAATATAACATGCACTATTAGCCATATTTTACTATTATTATCGCTAGAACTATAATAATTATACTTATTACTCCCGATATTATCAATATAACATGCCTTATTACGCATATAATGCAGTTATTATCGCTAGAACTGTAATAATTATACTTATTACTTTTATTATTATCAATATAACATGCACTATTAGCCATATTGTACTATTATTATCGCTAGAACTATAATAATTATACTTATTACTCCCGATATTATCAATATAACATGCATTATTACCCATATAATGCAGTTATTATCGCTGGAACTATAATAAATACACGTATTACTTTTATTATCATCAACATAACATGCATTATTACCCATATTATGCAGTTCTTATCGATAGAACTGTAATAATTATACTTATTGCTTATATTATTAGCAATATAACGTGCATTATTACCCATATTATGCAGTTATTATCGCTAGAACTGTAATAATTATACTTATAACTTATATTATTATCAGTATGACATGCATTATTACCCATATAATGGAGTTATTATCGCTAGAACTGTAATAATTATACTTACTACATATACTATTAGCAGTATAACGTGCATTATTACCCATATAATGCAGTTATTATAGCCAGAACTGTAATAATTATACTTACTACTTATATTATTATCAGTATGACATGCATTATTACCCATATAATGGCGTTATTATCGCTAGAACTGTAATAATTATACTCATTACTTATATTATTAGCAATATAACGTGCATTATTACCCATATTATGCAGTTATTATCGCTAGAACTGTAATAATTATACTTATTACTTATATTATTATCAGTATGACATGCATTATTACCCATATAATGGTGTTATTATCGCTAGAACTGTAATAATTATACTTATTACATATACTATTAGCAGTATAACGTGCATTATTACCCACATAATGCAGTTATTATAGCCAGAACTGTAATAATTATACTTACTACTTATATTATTCTCAATATAACATGCATTATTACCCATATTATGCAGTTATTATCGCTAGAGCTATAATAAATATACGTACTACTTTTATTATGATCAATATAACATGCATTATTACCCATATTATGCAGTTATTATCGATAGAACTGTAATAAAGACACTTAGTACTTTTACTATTATCAATATAACATGCACTATTAGCCATATTTTACTATTATTATCGCTAGAACTATAATAATTATACTTATTACTCCCGATATTATCAATATAACATGCCTTATTACGCATATAATGCAGTTATTATCGCTAGAACTGTAATAATTATACTTATTACTTTTATTATTATCAATATAACGTGCATTATTACCCATATTATGCAGTTATTATCGCTAGAACTGTAATAATTATACTTATAACTTATATTATTATCAGTATGACATGCATTATTACCCATATAATGGAGTTATTATCGCTAGAACTGTAATAATTATACTTACTACATATACTATTAGCAGTATAACGTGCATTATTACCCATATAATGCAGTTATTATAGCCAGAACTGTAATAATTATACTTACTACTTATATTATTATCAATATAACATGCATTATTACCCATATAATGGAGTTATTATCGCTAGAACTGTAATAATTATACTTATTACTTATATTATTATCAATATAACACGCATTATTACCCATATAATGCAGTTATTATCGACAGAAGTATAATAAATATACTTATTACTTTTATTATTATCAATATAACAGGCACTAATAGCCATATTTTACTATTATTATCGCTAGAACTATAATAATTATACTTACTACATATACTATTAGCAGTATAACGTGCATTATTACCCATATAATGCAGTTATTATAGCCAGAACTGTAATAATTATACTTACTACTTATATTATTATCAGTATGACATGCATTATTACCCATATAATGCAGTTATTATCGCTGGAACTATAATAAATACACGTATTACTTTTATTATCATCAACATAACATGCATTATTACCCATATTATGCAGTTCTTATCGATAGAACTGTAATAATTATACTTATTGCTTATATTATTAGCAATATAACGTGCATTATTACCCATATTATGCAGTTATTATCGCTAGAACTGTAATAATTATACTTATAACTTATATTATTATCAGTATGACATGCATTATTACCCATATAATGGAGTTATTATCGCTAGAACTGTAATAATTATACTTACTACATATACTATTAGCAGTATAACGTGCATTATTACCCATATAATGCAGTTATTATAGCCAGAACTGTAATAATTATACTTACTACTTATATTATTATCAGTATGACATGCATTATTACCCATATAATGGCGTTATTATCGCTAGAACTGTAATAATTATACTTATTACATATAGTATTAGCAGTATAACGTGCATTATTACCCACATAATGCAGTTATTATAGCCAGAACTGTAATAATTATACTTACTACTTATATTATTCTCAATATAACATGCATTATTACCCATATTATGCAGTTATTATCGCTAGAGCTATAATAAATATACGTACTACTTTTATTATGATCAATATAACATGCATTATTACCCATATAATGCAATTGTTATCGCTAGAACTGTAATAATTATACTCATTACTTCTATTATTAGCAATATAACGTGCATTATTACCCATATTATGCAGTTATTATCGCTAGAACTATAATAAATATACGTACTACTTTTATTATCATCAATATAACATGCATTATTACCCATAATATGCAGTTATTATCGATAGAACTGTAATAAAGACACTTAGTACTTTTACTATTACCAATATAACATGCACTATTAGCCATATTTTACTATTATTATCGCTAGAACTATAATAATTATACTTATTACTCCCGATATTATCAATATAACATGCATTATTACCCATATAATGCAATTGTTATCGCTAGAACTGTAATAATTATACTCATTACTTATATTATTAGCAATATAACGTGCATTATTACCCATATTATGCAGTTATTATCGCTAGAACTGTAATAATTATACTTATTACTTATATTATTATCAGTATGACATGCATTATTACCCATATAATGGTGTTATTATCGCTAGAACTGTAATAATTATACTTATTACATATAGTATTAGCAGTATAACGTGCATTATTACCCACATAATGCAGTTATTATAGCCAGAACTGTAATAATTATACTTACTACTTATATTATTCTCAATATAACATGCATTATTACCCATATTATGCAGTTATTATCGCTAGAGCTATAATAAATATACGTACTACTTTTATTATGATCAATATAACATGCATTATTACCCATATAATGCAGTTATTATCGCTAGAACTGTAATAATTATACTTATTACTTATATTATTATCAGTATGACATGCATTATTACCCATATAATGGCGTTACTATCGCTAGAACTGTAATAATTATACTTATTACATATACTCTTAGCAGTATAACGTGCATTATTACCCACATAATGCAGTTATTATAGCCAGAACTGTAATAATTATACTTACTACTTATATTATTCTCAATATAACATGCATTATTACCCATATTATGCAGTTATTATCGCTAGAGCTATAATAAATAGACGTATTACTTTTATTATCATCAATATAACATGCATTATTACCCATATTATGCAGTTATTATCGATAGAACTGTAATAAAGATACTTATTACTTTTACTATTATCAATATAACATGCACTATTAGCCATATTTTACTATTATTATCGCTAGAACTATAATAATTATACTTATTACTCCCGATATTATCAATATAACATGCCTTATTACGCATATAATGCAGTTATTATCGCTAGAACTCTAATAATTATACTTATTACTTATATTATTAGCAATATAACGTGCATTATTACCCATATAATGCAGTTATTATCGCTAGAACTGTAATAATTATACTTATTACTTATATTATTATCAGTATGACATGCATTATTACCCATATAATGGCGTTACTATCGCTAGAACTGTAATAATTATACTTATTACATATACTATTAGCAGTATAACGTGCATTATTACCCACATAATGCAGCTATTATAGCCAGAACTGTAATAATTATACTTACTACTTATATTATTCTCAATATAACATGCGTTATTACCCATATTATGCAGTTATTATCGCTAGAGCTATAATAAATATACGTACTACTTTTATTATCATCAATATAACATGCATTATTACCCATATTATGCAGTTATTATCGATAGAACTGTAATAAAGACACTTTGTACTTTTACTATTATCAATATAACATGCACTATTAGCCATATTTTACTATTATTATCGCTAGAACTATAATAATTATACTTATTACTCCCGATATTATCAATATAACATGCCTTATTACGCATATAATGCAGTTATTATCGCTAGAACTGTAATAATTATACTTATTACTTTTATTATTATCAATATAACATGCACTATTAGCCATATTGTACTATTATTATCGCTAGAACTATAATAATTATACTTATTACTCCCGATATTATCAATATAACATGCATTATTACCCATATAATGCAGTTATTATCGCTGGAACTATAATAAATACACGTATTACTTTTATTATCATCAACATAACATGCATTATTACCCATATTATGCAGTTCTTATCGATAGAACTGTAATAATTATACTTATTGCTTATATTATTAGCAATATAACGTGCATTATTACCCATATTATGCAGTTATTATCGCTAGAACTGTAATAATTATACTTATAACTTATATTATTATCAGTATGACATGCATTATTACCCATATAATGGAGTTATTATCGCTAGAACTGTAATAATTATACTTACTACATATACTATTAGCAGTATAACGTGCATTATTACCCATATAATGCAGTTATTATAGCCAGAACTGTAATAATTATACTTACTACTTATATTATTATCAGTATGACATGCATTATTACCCATATAATGGCGTTATTATCGCTAGAACTGTAATAATTATACTCATTACTTATATTATTAGCAATATAACGTGCATTATTACCCATATTATGCAGTTATTATCGCTAGAACTGTAATAATTATACTTATTACTTATATTATTATCAGTATGACATGCATTATTACCCATATAATGGTGTTATTATCGCTAGAACTGTAATAATTATACTTATTACATATACTATTAGCAGTATAACGTGCATTATTACCCACATAATGCAGTTATTATAGCCAGAACTGTAATAATTATACTTACTACTTATATTATTCTCAATATAACATGCATTATTACCCATATTATGCAGTTATTATCGCTAGAGCTATAATAAATATACGTACTACTTTTATTATGATCAATATAACATGCATTATTACCCATATTATGCAGTTATTATCGATAGAACTGTAATAAAGACACTTAGTACTTTTACTATTACCAATATAACATGCACTATTAGCCATATTTTACTATTATTATCGCTAGAACTATAATAATTATACTTATTACTCCCGATATTATCAATATAACATGCATTATTACCCATATAATGCAATTGTTATCGCTAGAACTGTAATAATTATACTCATTACTTATATTATTAGCAATATAACGTGCATTATTACCCATATTATGCAGTTATTATCGCTAGAACTGTAATAATTATACTTATTACTTATATTATTATCAGTATGACATGCATTATTACCCATATAATGGTGTTATTATCGCTAGAACTGTAATAATTATACTTATTACATATACTATTAGCAGTATAACGTGCATTATTACCCACATAATGCAGTTATTATAGCCAGAACTGTAATAATTATACTTACTACTTATATTATTCTCAATATAACATGCATTATTACCCATATTATGCAGTTATTATCGCTAGAGCTATAATAAATATACGTACTACTTTTATTATGATCAATATAACATGCATTATTACCCATATTATGCAGTTATTATCGATAGAACTGTAATAAAGACACTTAGTACTTTTACTATTATCAATATAACATGCACTATTAGCCATATTTTACTATTATTATCGCTAGAACTATAATAATTATACTTATTACTCCCGATATTATCAATATAACATGCCTTATTACGCATATAATGCAGTTATTATCGCTAGAACTGTAATAATTGTACTTATTACTTTTATTATTATCAATATGACGTGCATTATTACCCATATTATGCAGTTATTATCGCTAGAACTGTAATAATTATACTTATAACTTATATTATTATCAGTATGACATGCATTATTACCCATATAATGGAGTTATTATCGCTAGAACTGTAATAATTATACTTACTACATATACTATTAGCAGTATAACGTGCATTATTACCCATATAATGCAGTTATTATAGCCAGAACTGTAATAATTATACTTACTACTTATATTATTATCAATATAACATGCATTATTACCCATATAATGGAGTTATTATCGCTAGAACTGTAATAATTATACTTATTACTTATATTATTATCAATATAACACGCATTATTACCCATATAATGCAGTTATTATCGACAGAAGTATAATAAATATACTTATTACTTTTATTATTATCAATATAACAGGCACTAATAGCCATATTTTACTATTATTATCGCTAGAACTATAATAATTATACTTATTACTCCCCATATTATCAATATAACATGCCTTATTACGCATATAATGCAGTTATTATCGCTAGAACTCTAATAATTATACTTATTACTTATATTATTAGCAATATAACGTGCATTATTACCCATATAATGCAGTTATTATCGCTAGAACTGTAATAATTATACTTATTACTTATATTATTATCAATATAACATGCATTATTACCCATATTATGCAGTTATTATCGCTAGAACTGTAATAATTATACTTATAACTTATATTATTATCAGTATGACATGCATTATTACCCATATAATGGAGTTATTATCGCTAGAACTGTAATAATTATACTTACTACATATACTATTAGCAGTATAACGTGCATTATTACCCATATAATGCAGTTATTATAGCCAGAACTGTAATAATTATACTTACTACTTATATTATTATCAATATAACATGCATTATTACCCATATAATGGAGTTATTATCGCTAGAACTGTAATAATTATACTTATTACTTATATTATTATCAATATAACACGCATTATTACCCATATAATGCAGTTATTATCGACAGAAGTATAATAAATATACTTATTACTTTTATTATTATCAATATAACAGGCACTAATAGCCATATTTTACTATTATTATCGCTAGAACTATAATAATTATACTTATTACTCCCCATATTATCAATATAACATGCCTTATTACGCATATAATGCAGTTATTATCGCTAGAACTCTAATAATTATACTTATTACTTATATTATTAGCAATATAACGTGCATTATTACCCATATAATGCAGTTATTATCGCTAGAACTGTAATAATTATACTTATTACTTATATTATTATCAATATAACATGCATTATTACCCATATTATGCAGTTATTATCGCTAGAACTATAATAAATAGACGTATTACTTTTATTATCAGCAATATAACATGCATTATTACCCATATAATGCAGTTATTATCGCTAGAACTGTAATAATTATACTTATTACTTATATTATTATCAGTATGACATGCATTATTACCCATATAATGGCGTTACTATCGCTAGAACTGTAATAATTATACTTATTACATATACTATTAGCAGTATAACGTGCATTATTACCCACATAATGCAGTTATTATAGCCAGAACTGTAATAATTATACTTACTACTTATATTATTCTCAATATAACATGCATTATTACCCATATTATGCAGTTATTATCGCTAGAGCTATAATAAATATACGTACTACTTTTATTATCATCAATATAACATGCATTATTACCCATATTATGCAGTTATTATCGATAGAACTGTAATAAAGACACTTTGTACTTTTACTATTATCAATATAACATGCACTATTAGCCATATTTTACTATTATTATCGCTAGAACTATAATAATTATACTTATTACTCCCGATATTATCAATATAACATGCCTTATTACGCATATAATGCAGTTATTATCGCTAGAACTGTAATAATTATACTTATTACTTTTATTATTATCAATATAACATGCACTATTAGCCATATTTTACTATTATTATCGCTAGAGCTATAATAATTATACTTATTACTCCCGATATTATCAATATAACATGCATTATGACCCACATAATGCAGTTATTATAGCCAGAACTGTAATAATTATACTTACTACTTATATTATTCTCAATATAACATGCACTATTACCCATATTATGCAGTTATTATCGCTAGAACTGTAACAGTTATACTTATTACTTTTATTATCAGCAATATAACATGCATTATTACCCATATTATGCAGTTTTTATCGATAGAACTGTAATAAAGATACTTATTACTTTTACTATTATCAATATAACATGCACTATTAGCCATATTTTACTATTATTATCGCTAGAACTATAATAATTATACTTATTACTCCCGATATTATCAATATAACATGCCTTATTACGCATATAATGCAGTTATTATCGCTAGAACTCTAATAATTATACTTATTACTTATATTATTAGCAATATAACGTGCATTATTACCCATATAATGCAGTTATTATCGCTAGAACTGTAATAATTATACTTATTACTTATATTATTATCAGTATGACATGCATTATTACCCATATAATGGCGTTACTATCGCTAGAACTGTAATAATTATACTTATTACATATACTATTAGCAGTATAACGTGCATTATTACCCACATAATGCAGCTATTATAGCCAGAACTGTAATAATTATACTTACTACTTATATTATTCTCAATATAACATGCGTTATTACCCATATTATGCAGTTATTATCGCTAGAGCTATAATAAATATACGTACTACTTTTATTATCATCAATATAACATGCATTATTACCCATATTATGCAGTTATTATCGATAGAACTGTAATAATTATACTTATTACTTTTATTATTATCAATATAACATGCACTATTAGCCATATTGTACTATTATTATCGCTAGAACTATAATAATTATACTTATTACTCCCGATATTATCAATATAACATGCATTATTACCCATATAATGCAGTTATTATCGCTGGAACTATAATAAATACACGTATTACTTTTATTATCATCAACATAACATGCATTATTACCCATATTATGCAGTTCTTATCGATAGAACTGTAATAATTATACTTATTGCTTATATTATTAGCAATATAACGTGCATTATTACCCATATTATGCAGTTATTATCGCTAGAACTGTAATAATTATACTTATAACTTATATTATTATCAGTATGACATGCATTATTACCCATATAATGGAGTTATTATCGCTAGAACTGTAATAATTATACTTACTACATATACTATTAGCAGTATAACGTGCATTATTACCCATATAATGCAGTTATTATAGCCAGAACTGTAATAATTATACTTACTACTTATATTATTATCAGTATGACATGCATTATTACCCATATAATGGCGTTATTATCGCTAGAACTGTAATAATTATACTTATTACATATAGTATTAGCAGTATAACGTGCATTATTACCCACATAATGCAGTTATTATAGCCAGAACTGTAATAATTATACTTACTACTTATATTATTCTCAATATAACATGCATTATTACCCATATTATGCAGTTCTTATCGATAGAACTGTAATAATTATACTTATTGCTTATATTATTAGCAATATAACGTGCATTATTACCCATATTATGCAGTTATTATCGCTAGAACTGTAATAATTATACTTATAACTTATATTATTATCAGTATGACATGCATTATTACCCATATAATGGAGTTATTATCGCTAGAACTGTAATAATTATACTTACTACATATACTATTAGCAGTATAACGTGCATTATTACCCATATAATGCAGTTATTATAGCCAGAACTGTAATAATTATACTTACTACTTATATTATTATCAGTATGACATGCATTATTACCCATATAATGGCGTTATTATCGCTAGAACTGTAATAATTATACTTATTACATATAGTATTAGCAGTATAACGTGCATTATTACCCACATAATGCAGTTATTATAGCCAGAACTGTAATAATTATACTTACTACTTATATTATTCTCAATATAACATGCATTATTACCCATATTATGCAGTTATTATCGCTAGAACTATAATAAATATACGTACTACTTTTATTATCATCAATATAACATGCATTATTACCCATATTATGCAGTTATTATCGATAGAACTGTAATAAAGACACTCAGTACTTTTACTATTACCAATATAACATGCACTATTAGCCATATTTTACTATTATTATCGCTAGAACTATAATAATTATACTTATTACTCCCGATATTATCAATATAACATGCATTATTACCCATATAATGCAATTGTTATCGCTAGAACTGTAATAATTATACTCATTACTTATATTATTAGCAATATAACGTGCATTATTACCCATATTATGCAGTTATTATCGCTAGAACTGTAATAATTATACTTATTACTTATATTATTATCAGTATGACATGCATTATTACCCATATAATGGTGTTATTATCGCTAGAACTGTAATAATTATACATATTACATATACTATTAGCAGTATAACGTGCATTATTACCCACATAATGCAGTTATTATAGCCAGAACTGTAATAATTATACTTACTACTTATATTATTCTCAATATAACATGCATTATTACCCATATTATGCAGTTATTATCGCTAGAGCTATAATAAATATACGTACTACTTTTATTATGATCAATATAACATGCATTATTACCCATATTATGCAGTTATTATCGATAGAACTGTAATAAAGACACTTAGTACTTTTACTATTACCAATATAACATGCACTATTAGCCATATTTTACTATTATTATCGCTAGAACTATAATAATTATACTTATTACTCCCGATATTATCAATATAACATGCATTATTACCCATATAATGCAATTGTTATCGCTAGAACTGTAATAATTATACTCATTACTTATATTATTAGCAATATAACGTGCATTATTACCCATATTATGCAGTTATTATCGCTAGAACTGTAATAATTATACTTATTACTTATATTATTATCAGTATGACATGCATTATTACCCATATAATGGTGTTATTATCGCTAGAACTGTAATAATTATACTTATTACATATACTATTAGCAGTATAACGTGCATTATTACCCACATAATGCAGTTATTATAGCCAGAACTGTAATAATTATACTTACTACTTATATTATTCTCAATATAACATGCATTATTACCCATATTATGCAGTTATTATCGCTAGAGCTATAATAAATATACGTACTACTTTTATTATGATCAATATAACATGCATTATTACCCATATTATGCAGTTATTATCGATAGAACTGTAATAAAGACACTTAGTACTTTTACTATTATCAATATAACATGCACTATTAGCCATATTTTACTATTATTATCGCTAGAACTATAATAATTATACTTATTACTCCCGATATTATCAATATAACATGCCTTATTACGCATATAATGCAGTTATTATCGCTAGAACTGTAATAATTATACTTATTACTTTTATTATTATCAATATAACGTGCATTATTACCCATATTATGCAGTTATTATCGCTAGAACTGTAATAATTATACTTATAACTTATATTATTATCAGTATGACATGCATTATTACCCATATAATGGAGTTATTATCGCTAGAACTGTAATAATTATACTTACTACATATACTATTAGCAGTATAACGTGCATTATTACCCATATAATGCAGTTATTATAGCCAGAACTGTAATAATTATACTTACTACTTATATTATTATCAATATAACATGCATTATTACCCATATAATGGAGTTATTATCGCTAGAACTGTAATAATTATACTTATTACTTATATTATTATCAATATAACACGCATTATTACCCATATAATGCAGTTATTATCGACAGAAGTATAATAAATATACTTATTACTTTTATTATTATCAATATAACAGGCACTAATAGCCATATTTTACTATTATTATCGCTAGAACTATAATAATTATACTTATTACTCCCCATATTATCAATATAACATGCCTTATTACGCATATAATGCAGTTATTATCGCTAGAACTCTAATAATTATACTTATTACTTATATTATTAGCAATATAACGTGCATTATTACCCATATAATGCAGTTATTATCGCTAGAACTGTAATAATTATACTTATTACTTATATTATTATCAATATAACATGCATTATTACCCATATTATGCAGTTATTATCGCTAGAACTATAATAAATAGACGTATTACTTTTATTATCAGCAATATAACATGCATTATTACCCATATAATGCAGTTATTATCGCTAGAACTGTAATAATTATACTTATTACTTATATTATTATCAGTATGACATGCATTATTACCCATATAATGGCGTTACTATCGCTAGAACTGTAATAATTATACTTATTACATATACTATTAGCAGTATAACGTGCATTATTACCCACATAATGCAGTTATTATAGCACGAACTGTAATAATTATACTTACTACTTATATTATTCTCAATATAACATGCATTATTACCCATATTATGCAGTTATTATCGCTAGAGCTATAATAAATATACGTACTACTTTTATTATCATCAATATAACATGCATTATTACCCATATTATGCAGTTATTATCGATAGAACTGTAATAAAGACACTTTGTACTTTTACTATTATCAATATAACATGCACTATTAGCCATATTTTACTATTATTATCGCTAGAACTATAATAATTATACTTATTACTCCCGATATTATCAATATAACATGCCTTATTACGCATATAATGCAGTTATTATCGCTAGAACTGTAATAATTATACTTATTACTTTTATTATTATCAATATAACATGCACTATTAGCCATATTGTACTATTATTATCGCTAGAACTATAATAATTATACTTATTACTCCCGATATTATCAATATAACATGCATTATTACCCATATAATGCAGTTATTATCGCTGGAACTATAATAAATACACGTATTACTTTTATTATCATCAACATAACATGCATTATTACCCATATTATGCAGTTCTTATCGATAGAACTGTAATAATTATACTTATTGCTTATATTATTAGCAATATAACGTGCATTATTACCCATATTATGCAGTTATTATCGCTAGAACTGTAATAATTATACTTATAACTTATATTATTATCAGTATGACATGCATTATAACCCATATAATGGAGTTATTATCGCTAGAACTGTAATAATTATACTTACTACATATACTATTAGCAGTATAACGTGCATTATTACCCATATAATGCAGTTATTATAGCCAGAACTGTAATAATTATACTTACTACTTATATTATTATCAGTATGACATGCATTATTACCCATATAATGGCGTTATTATCGCTAGAACTGTAATAATTATACTTATTACATATAGTATTAGCAGTATAACGTGCATTATTACCCACATAATGCAGTTATTATAGCCAGAACTGTAATAATTATACTTACTACTTATATTATTCTCAATATAACATGCATTATTACCCATATTATGCAGTTATTATCGCTAGAACTATAATAAATATACGTACTACTTTTATTATCATCAATATAACATGCATTATTACCCATATTATGCAGTTATTATCGATAGAACTGTAATAAAGACACTCAGTACTTTTACTATTACCAATATAACATGCACTATTAGCCATATTTTACTATTATTATCGCTAGAACTATAATAATTATACTTATTACTCCCGATATTATCAATATAACATGCATTATTACCCATATAATGCAATTGTTATCGCTAGAACTGTAATAATTATACTCATTACTTATATTATTAGCAATATAACGTGCATTATTACCCATATTATGCAGTTATTATCGCTAGAACTGTAATAATTATACTTATTACTTATATTATTATCAGTATGACATGCATTATTACCCATATAATGGTGTTATTATCGCTAGAACTGTAATAATTATACTTATTACATATACTATTAGCAGTATAACGTGCATTATTACCCACATAATGCAGTTATTATAGCCAGAACTGTAATAATTATACTTACTACTTATATTATTCTCAATATAACATGCATTATTACCCATATTATGCAGTTATTATCGCTAGAGCTATAATAAATATACGTACTACTTTTATTATGATCAATATAACATGCATTATTACCCATATTATGCAGTTATTATCGATAGAACTGTAATAAAGACACTTAGTACTTTTACTATTACCAATATAACATGCACTATTAGCCATATTTTACTATTATTATCGCTAGAACTATAATAATTATACTTATTACTCCCGATATTATCAATATAACATGCATTATTACCCATATAATGCAATTGTTATCGCTAGAACTGTAATAATTATACTCATTACTTATATTATTAGCAATATAACGTGCATTATTACCCATATTATGCAGTTATTATCGCTAGAACTGTAATAATTATACTTATTACTTATATTATTATCAGTATGACATGCATTATTACCCATATAATGGCGTTACTATCGCTAGAACTGTAATAATTATACTTATTACATATACTATTAGCAGTATAACGTGCATTATTACCCACATAATGCAGTTATTATAGCCAGAACTGTAATAATTATACTTACTACTTATATTATTCTCAATATAACATGCATTATTACCCATATTATGCAGTTATTATCGCTAGAGCTATAATAAATATACGTACTACTTTTATTATCATCAATATAACATGCATTATTACCCATATTATGCAGTTATTATCGATAGAACTGTAATAAAGACACTTTGTACTTTTACTATTATCAATATAACATGCACTATTAGCCATATTTTACTATTATTATCGCTAGAACTATAATAATTATACTTATTACTCCCGATATTATCAATATAACATGCCTTATTACGCATATAATGCAGTTATTATCGCTAGAACTGTAATAATTATACTTATTACTTATATTATTATCAGTATGACATGCATTATTACCCATATAATGGCGTTACTATCGCTAGAACTGTAATAATTATACTTATTACATATACTATTAGCAGTATAACGTGCATTATTACCCACATAATGCAGTTATTATAGCCAGAACTGTAATAATTATACTTACTACTTATATTATTCTCAATATAACATGCATTATTACCCATATTATGCAGTTATTATCGCTAGAGCTATAATAAATATACGTACTACTTTTATTATCATCAATATAACATGCATTATTACCCATATTATGCAGTTATTATCGATAGAACTGTAATAAAGACACTTTGTACTTTTACTATTATCAATATAACATGCACTATTAGCCATATTTTACTATTATTATCGCTAGAACTATAATAATTATACTTATTACTCCCGATATTATCAATATAACATGCCTTATTACGCATATAATGCAGTTATTATCGCTAGAACTGTAATAATTATACTTATTACTTTTATTATTATCAATATAACATGCACTATTAGCCATATTGTACTATTATTATCGCTAGAACTATAATAATTATACTTATTACTCCCGATATTATCAATATAACATGCATTATTACCCATATAATGCAGTTATTATCGCTGGAACTATAATAAATACACGTATTACTTTTATTATCATCAACATAACATGCATTATTACCCATATTATGCAGTTCTTATCGATAGAACTGTAATAATTATACTTATTGCTTATATTATTAGCAATATAACGTGCATTATTACCCATATTATGCAGTTATTATCGCTAGAACTGTAATAATTATACTTATAACTTATATTATTATCAGTATGACATGCATTATTACCCATATAATGGAGTTATTATCGCTAGAACTGTAATAATTATACTTACTACATATACTATTAGCAGTATAACGTGCATTATTACCCATATAATGCAGTTATTATAGCCAGAACTGTAATAATTATACTTACTACTTATATTATTATCAGTATGACATGCATTATTACCCATATAATGGCGTTATTATCGCTAGAACTGTAATAATTATACTTATTACATATAGTATTAGCAGTATAACGTGCATTATTACCCACATAATGCAGTTATTATAGCCAGAACTGTAATAATTATACTTACTACTTATATTATTCTCAATATAACATGCATTATTACCCATATTATGCAGGTATTATCGCTAGAACTATAATAAATATACGTACTACTTTTATTATCATCAATATAACATGCATTATTACCCATATTATGCAGTTATTATCGATAGAACTGTAATAAAGACACTCAGTACTTTTACTATTACCAATATAACATGCACTATTAGCCATATTTTACTATTATTATCGCTAGAACTATAATAATTATACTTATTACTCCCGATATTATCAATATAACATGCATTATTACCCATATAATGCAATTGTTATCGCTAGAACTGTAATAATTATACTCATTACTTATATTATTAGCAATATAACGTGCATTATTACCCATATTATGCAGTTATTATCGCTAGAACTGTAATAATTATACTTATTACTTATATTATTATCAGTATGACATGCATTATTACCCACATAATGGTGTTATTATCGCTAGAACTGTAATAATTATACTTATTACATATACTATTAGCAGTATAACGTGCATTATTACCCACATAATGCAGTTATTATAGCCAGAACTGTAATAATTATACTTACTACTTATATTATTCTCAATATAACATGCATTATTACCCATATTATGCAGTTATTATCGCTAGAGCTATAATAAATATACGTACTACTTTTATTATGATCAATATAACATGCATTATTACCCATATTATGCAGTTATTATCGATAGAACTGTAATAAAGACACTTAGTACTTTTACTATTACCAATATAACATGCACTATTAGCCATATTTTACTATTATTATCGCTAGAACTATAATAATTATACTTATTACTCCCGATATTATCAATATAACATGCATTATTACCCATATAATGCAATTGTTATCGCTAGAACTGTAATAATTATACTCATTACTTATATTATTAGCAATATAACGTGCATTATTACCCATATTATGCAGTTATTATCGCTAGAACTGTAATAATTATACTTATTACTTATATTATTATCAGTATGACATGCATTATTACCCATATAATGGCGTTACTATCGCTAGAACTGTAATAATTATACTTATTACATATACTATTAGCAGTATAACGTGCATTATTACCCACATAATGCAGTTATTATAGCCAGAACTGTAATAATTATACTTACTACTTATATTATTCTCAATATAACATGCATTATTACCCATATTATGCAGTTATTATCGCTAGAGCTGTAATAAATATACGTACTACTTTTATTATCATCAATATAACATGCATTATTACCCATATTATGCAGTTATTATCGCTAGAACTGTAATAATTATACTTATTACTTTTATTATTATCAATATAACATGCACTATTAGCCATATTGTACTATTATTATCGCTAGAACTATAATAATTATACTTATTACTCCCGATATTATCAATATAACATGCATTATTACCCATATAATGCAGTTATTATCGCTGGAACTATAATAAATACACGTATTACTTTTATTATCATCAACATAACATGCATTATTACCCATATTATGCAGTTCCTATCGATAGAACTGTAATAATTATACTTATTGCTTATATTATTAGCAATATAACGTGCATTATTACCCATATTATGCAGTTATTATCGCTAGAACTGTAATAATTATACTTATAACTTATATTATTATCAATATAACATGCCTTATTACGCATATAATGGAGTTATTATCGCTAGAACTGTAATAATTATACTTATTACTTATATTATTAGCAATATAACGTGCATTATTACCCATATAATGCAGTTATTATCGCTAGAACTGTAATAATTATACTTATTACTTATATTATTATCAGTATGACATGCATTATTACCCATATAATGGCGTTACTATCGCTAGAACTGTAATAATTATACTTATTACATATACTATTAGCAGTATAACGTGCATTATTACCCACATAATGCAGTTATTATAGCCAGAACTGTAATAATTATACTTACTACTTATATTATTCTCAATATAACATGCATTATTACCCATATTATGCAGTTATTATCGCTAGAGCTATAATAAATATACGTACTACTTTTATTATCATCAATATAACATGCATTATTACCCATATTATGCAGTTATTATCGATAGAACTGTAATAAAGACACTTTGTACTTTTACTATTATCAATATAACATGCACTATTAGCCATATTTTACTATTATTATCGCTAGAACTATAATAATTATACTTATTACTCCCGATATTATCAATATAACATGCCTTATTACGCATATAATGCAGTTATTATCGCTAGAACTGTAATAATTATACTTATTACTTTTATTATTATCAATATAACATGCACTATTAGCCATATTGTACTATTATTATCGCTAGAACTATAATAATTATACTTATTACTCCCGATATTATCAATATAACATGCATTATTACCCATATAATGCAGTTATTATCGCTGGAACTATAATAAATACACGTATTACTTTTATTATCATCAACATAACATGCATTATTACCCATATTATGCAGTTCTTATCGATAGAACTGTAATAAAGACACTTAGTACTTTTACTATTATCAATATAACATGCACTATTAGCCATATTTTACTATTATTATCGCTAGAACTATAATAATTATACTTATTACTCCCGATATTATCAATATAACATGCCTTATTACGCATATAATGCAGTTATTATCGCTAGAACTGTAATAATTATACTTATTACTTTTATTATTATCAATATAACGTGCATTATTACCCATATTATGCAGTTATTATCGCTAGAACTGTAATAATTATACTTATAACTTATATTATTATCAGTATGACATGCATTATTACCCATATAATGGAGTTATTATCGCTAGAACTGTAATAATTATACTTACTACATATACTATTAGCAGTATAACGTGCATTATTACCCATATAATGCAGTTATTATAGCCAGAACTGTAATAATTATACTTACTACTTATATTATTATCAATATAACATGCATTATTACCCATATAATGGAGTTATTATCGCTAGAACTGTAATAATTATACTTATTACTTATATTATTATCAATATAACACGCATTATTACCCATATAATGCAGTTATTATCGACAGAAGTATAATAAATATACTTATTACTTTTATTATTATCAATATAACAGGCACTAATAGCCATATTTTACTATTATTATCGCTAGAACTATAATAATTATACTTATTACTCCCCATATTATCAATATAACATGCCTTATTACGCATATAATGCAGTTATTATCGCTAGAACTCTAATAATTATACTTATTACTTATATTATTAGCAATATAACGTGCATTATTACCCATATAATGCAGTTATTATCGCTAGAACTGTAATAATTATACTTATTACTTATATTATTATCAATATAACATGCATTATTACCCATATTATGCAGTTATTATCGCTAGAACTATAATAAATAGACGTATTACTTTTATTATCAGCAATATAACATGCATTATTACCCATATAATGCAGTTATTATCGCTAGAACTGTAATAATTATACTTATTACTTATATTATTATCAGTATGACATGCATTATTACCCATATAATGGCGTTACTATCGCTAGAACTGTAATAATTATACTTATTACATATACTATTAGCAGTATAACGTGCATTATTACCCACATAATGCAGTTATTATAGCACGAACTGTAATAATTATACTTACTACTTATATTATTCTCAATATAACATGCATTATTACCCATATTATGCAGTTATTATCGCTAGAGCTATAATAAATATACGTACTACTTTTATTATCATCAATATAACATGCATTATTACCCATATTATGCAGTTATTATCGATAGAACTGTAATAAAGACACTTTGTACTTTTACTATTATCAATATAACATGCACTATTAGCCATATTTTACTATTATTATCGCTAGAACTATAATAATTATACTTATTACTCCCGATATTATCAATATAACATGCCTTATTACGCATATAATGCAGTTATTATCGCTAGAACTGTAATAATTATACTTATTACTTTTATTATTATCAATATAACATGCACTATTAGCCATATTGTACTATTATTATCGCTAGAACTATAATAATTATACTTATTACTCCCGATATTATCAATATAACATGCATTATTACCCATATAATGCAGTTATTATCGCTGGAACTATAATAAATACACGTATTACTTTTATTATCATCAACATAACATGCATTATTACCCATATTATGCAGTTCTTATCGATAGAACTGTAATAATTATACTTATTGCTTATATTATTAGCAATATAACGTGCATTATTACCCATATTATGCAGTTATTATCGCTAGAACTGTAATAATTATACTTATAACTTATATTATTATCAGTATGACATGCATTATAACCCATATAATGGAGTTATTATCGCTAGAACTGTAATAATTATACTTACTACATATACTATTAGCAGTATAACGTGCATTATTACCCATATAATGCAGTTATTATAGCCAGAACTGTAATAATTATACTTACTACTTATATTATTATCAGTATGACATGCATTATTACCCATATAATGGCGTTATTATCGCTAGAACTGTAATAATTATACTTATTACATATAGTATTAGCAGTATAACGTGCATTATTACCCACATAATGCAGTTATTATAGCCAGAACTGTAATAATTATACTTACTACTTATATTATTCTCAATATAACATGCATTATTACCCATATTATGCAGTTATTATCGCTAGAACTATAATAAATATACGTACTACTTTTATTATCATCAATATAACATGCATTATTACCCATATTATGCAGTTATTATCGATAGAACTGTAATAAAGACACTCAGTACTTTTACTATTACCAATATAACATGCACTATTAGCCATATTTTACTATTATTATCGCTAGAACTATAATAATTATACTTATTACTCCCGATATTATCAATATAACATGCATTATTACCCATATAATGCAATTGTTATCGCTAGAACTGTAATAATTATACTCATTACTTATATTATTAGCAATATAACGTGCATTATTACCCATATTATGCAGTTATTATCGCTAGAACTGTAATAATTATACTTATTACTTATATTATTATCAGTATGACATGCATTATTACCCATATAATGGTGTTATTATCGCTAGAACTGTAATAATTATACTTATTACATATACTATTAGCAGTATAACGTGCATTATTACCCACATAATGCAGTTATTATAGCCAGAACTGTAATAATTATACTTACTACTTATATTATTCTCAATATAACATGCATTATTACCCATATTATGCAGTTATTATCGCTAGAGCTATAATAAATATACGTACTACTTTTATTATGATCAATATAACATGCATTATTACCCATATTATGCAGTTATTATCGATAGAACTGTAATAAAGACACTTAGTACTTTTACTATTACCAATATAACATGCACTATTAGCCATATTTTACTATTATTATCGCTAGAACTATAATAATTATACTTATTACTCCCGATATTATCAATATAACATGCATTATTACCCATATAATGCAATTGTTATCGCTAGAACTGTAATAATTATACTCATTACTTATATTATTAGCAATATAACGTGCATTATTACCCATATTATGCAGTTATTATCGCTAGAACTGTAATAATTATACTTATTACTTATATTATTATCAGTATGACATGCATTATTACCCATATAATGGCGTTACTATCGCTAGAACTGTAATAATTATACTTATTACATATACTATTAGCAGTATAACGTGCATTATTACCCACATAATGCAGTTATTATAGCCAGAACTGTAATAATTATACTTACTACTTATATTATTCTCAATATAACATGCATTATTACCCATATTATGCAGTTATTATCGCTAGAGCTATAATAAATATACGTACTACTTTTATTATCATCAATATAACATGCATTATTACCCATATTATGCAGTTATTATCGATAGAACTGTAATAAAGACACTTTGTACTTTTACTATTATCAATATAACATGCACTATTAGCCATATTTTACTATTATTATCGCTAGAACTATAATAATTATACTTATTACTCCCGATATTATCAATATAACATGCCTTATTACGCATATAATGCAGTTATTATCGCTAGAACTGTAATAATTATACTTATTACTTATATTATTATCAGTATGACATGCATTATTACCCATATAATGGCGTTACTATCGCTAGAACTGTAATAATTATACTTATTACATATACTATTAGCAGTATAACGTGCATTATTACCCACATAATGCAGTTATTATAGCCAGAACTGTAATAATTATACTTACTACTTATATTATTCTCAATATAACATGCATTATTACCCATATTATGCAGTTATTATCGCTAGAGCTATAATAAATATACGTACTACTTTTATTATCATCAATATAACATGCATTATTACCCATATTATGCAGTTATTATCGATAGAACTGTAATAAAGACACTTTGTACTTTTACTATTATCAATATAACATGCACTATTAGCCATATTTTACTATTATTATCGCTAGAACTATAATAATTATACTTATTACTCCCGATATTATCAATATAACATGCCTTATTACGCATATAATGCAGTTATTATCGCTAGAACTGTAATAATTATACTTATTACTTTTATTATTATCAATATAACATGCACTATTAGCCATATTGTACTATTATTATCGCTAGAACTATAATAATTATACTTATTACTCCCGATATTATCAATATAACATGCATTATTACCCATATAATGCAGTTATTATCGCTGGAACTATAATAAATACACGTATTACTTTTATTATCATCAACATAACATGCATTATTACCCATATTATGCAGTTCTTATCGATAGAACTGTAATAATTATACTTATTGCTTATATTATTAGCAATATAACGTGCATTATTACCCATATTATGCAGTTATTATCGCTAGAACTGTAATAATTATACTTATAACTTATATTATTATCAGTATGACATGCATTATTACCCATATAATGGAGTTATTATCGCTAGAACTGTAATAATTATACTTACTACATATACTATTAGCAGTATAACGTGCATTATTACCCATATAATGCAGTTATTATAGCCAGAACTGTAATAATTATACTTACTACTTATATTATTATCAGTATGACATGCATTATTACCCATATAATGGCGTTATTATCGCTAGAACTGTAATAATTATACTTATTACATATAGTATTAGCAGTATAACGTGCATTATTACCCACATAATGCAGTTATTATAGCCAGAACTGTAATAATTATACTTACTACTTATATTATTCTCAATATAACATGCATTATTACCCATATTATGCAGGTATTATCGCTAGAACTATAATAAATATACGTACTACTTTTATTATCATCAATATAACATGCATTATTACCCATATTATGCAGTTATTATCGATAGAACTGTAATAAAGACACTCAGTACTTTTACTATTACCAATATAACATGCACTATTAGCCATATTTTACTATTATTATCGCTAGAACTATAATAATTATACTTATTACTCCCGATATTATCAATATAACATGCATTATTACCCATATAATGCAATTGTTATCGCTAGAACTGTAATAATTATACTCATTACTTATATTATTAGCAATATAACGTGCATTATTACCCATATTATGCAGTTATTATCGCTAGAACTGTAATAATTATACTTATTACTTATATTATTATCAGTATGACATGCATTATTACCCACATAATGGTGTTATTATCGCTAGAACTGTAATAATTATACTTATTACATATACTATTAGCAGTATAACGTGCATTATTACCCACATAATGCAGTTATTATAGCCAGAACTGTAATAATTATACTTACTACTTATATTATTCTCAATATAACATGCATTATTACCCATATTATGCAGTTATTATCGCTAGAGCTATAATAAATATACGTACTACTTTTATTATGATCAATATAACATGCATTATTACCCATATTATGCAGTTATTATCGATAGAACTGTAATAAAGACACTTAGTACTTTTACTATTACCAATATAACATGCACTATTAGCCATATTTTACTATTATTATCGCTAGAACTATAATAATTATACTTATTACTCCCGATATTATCAATATAACATGCATTATTACCCATATAATGCAATTGTTATCGCTAGAACTGTAATAATTATACTCATTACTTATATTATTAGCAATATAACGTGCATTATTACCCATATTATGCAGTTATTATCGCTAGAACTGTAATAATTATACTTATTACTTATATTATTATCAGTATGACATGCATTATTACCCATATAATGGCGTTACTATCGCTAGAACTGTAATAATTATACTTATTACATATACTATTAGCAGTATAACGTGCATTATTACCCACATAATGCAGTTATTATAGCCAGAACTGTAATAATTATACTTACTACTTATATTATTCTCAATATAACATGCATTATTACCCATATTATGCAGTTATTATCGCTAGAGCTGTAATAAATATACGTACTACTTTTATTATCATCAATATAACATGCATTATTACCCATATTATGCAGTTATTATCGCTAGAACTGTAATAATTATACTTATTACTTTTATTATTATCAATATAACATGCACTATTAGCCATATTGTACTATTATTATCGCTAGAACTATAATAATTATACTTATTACTCCCGATATTATCAATATAACATGCATTATTACCCATATAATGCAGTTATTATCGCTGGAACTATAATAAATACACGTATTACTTTTATTATCATCAACATAACATGCATTATTACCCATATTATGCAGTTCCTATCGATAGAACTGTAATAATTATACTTATTGCTTATATTATTAGCAATATAACGTGCATTATTACCCATATTATGCAGTTATTATCGCTAGAACTGTAATAATTATACTTATAACTTATATTATTATCAATATAACATGCCTTATTACGCATATAATGGAGTTATTATCGCTAGAACTGTAATAATTATACTTATTACTTATATTATTAGCAATATAACGTGCATTATTACCCATATAATGCAGTTATTATCGCTAGAACTGTAATAATTATACTTATTACTTATATTATTATCAGTATGACATGCATTATTACCCATATAATGGCGTTACTATCGCTAGAACTGTAATAATTATACTTATTACATATACTATTAGCAGTATAACGTGCATTATTACCCACATAATGCAGTTATTATAGCCAGAACTGTAATAATTATACTTACTACTTATATTATTCTCAATATAACATGCATTATTACCCATATTATGCAGTTATTATCGCTAGAGCTATAATAAATATACGTACTACTTTTATTATCATCAATATAACATGCATTATTACCCATATTATGCAGTTATTATCGATAGAACTGTAATAAAGACACTTTGTACTTTTACTATTATCAATATAACATGCACTATTAGCCATATTTTACTATTATTATCGCTAGAACTATAATAATTATACTTATTACTCCCGATATTATCAATATAACATGCCTTATTACGCATATAATGCAGTTATTATCGCTAGAACTGTAATAATTATACTTATTACTTTTATTATTATCAATATAACATGCACTATTAGCCATATTGTACTATTATTATCGCTAGAACTATAATAATTATACTTATTACTCCCGATATTATCAATATAACATGCATTATTACCCATATAATGCAGTTATTATCGCTGGAACTATAATAAATACACGTATTACTTTTATTATCATCAACATAACATGCATTATTACCCATATTATGCAGTTCTTATCGATAGAACTGTAATAATTATACTTATTGCTTATATTATTAGCAATATAACGTGCATTATTACCCATATTATGCAGTTATTATCGCTAGAACTGTAATAATTATACTTATAACTTATATTATTATCAGTATGACATGCATTATTACCCATATAATGGAGTTATTATCGCTAGAACTGTAATAATTATACTTACTACATATACTATTAGCAGTATAACGTGCATTATTACCCATATAATGCAGTTATTATAGCCAGAACTGTAATAATTATACTTACTACTTATATTATTATCAGTATGACATGCATTATTACCCATATAATGGCGTTATTATCGCTAGAACTGTAATAATTATACTTATTACATATAGTATTAGCAGTATAACGTGCATTATTACCCACATAATGCAGTTATTATAGCCAGAACTGTAATAATTATACTTACTACTTATATTATTCTCAATATAACATGCATTATTACCCATATTATGCAGTTATTATCGCTAGAACTATAATAAATATACGTACTACTTTTATTATCATCAATATAACATGCATTATTACCCATATTATGCAGTTATTATCGATAGAACTGTAATAAAGACACTCAGTACTTTTACTATTACCAATATAACATGCACTATTAGCCATATTTTACTATTATTATCGCTAGAACTATAATAATTATACTTATTACTCCCGATATTATCAATATAACATGCATTATTACCCATATAATGCAATTGTTATCGCTAGAACTGTAATAATTATACTCATTACTTATATTATTAGCAATATAACGTGCATTATTACCCATATTATGCAGTTATTATCGCTAGAACTGTAATAATTATACTTATTACTTATATTATTATCAGTATGACATGCATTATTACCCATATAATGGTGTTATTATCGCTAGAACTGTAATAATTATACTTATTACATATACTATTAGCAGTATAACGTGCATTATTACCCACATAATGCAGTTATTATAGCCAGAACTGTAATAATTATACTTACTACTTATATTATTCTCAATATAACATGCATTATTACCCATATTATGCAGTTATTATCGCTAGAGCTATAATAAATATACGTACTACTTTTATTATGATCAATATAACATGCATTATTACCCATATTATGCAGTTATTATCGATAGAACTGTAATAAAGACACTTAGTACTTTTACTATTACCAATATAACATGCACTATTAGCCATATTTTACTATTATTATCGCTAGAACTATAATAATTATACTTATTACTCCCGATATTATCAATATAACATGCATTATTACCCATATAATGCAATTGTTATCGCTAGAACTGTAATAATTATACTCATTACTTATATTATTAGCAATATAACGTGCATTATTACCCATATTATGCAGTTATTATCGCTAGAACTGTAATAATTATACTTATTACTTATATTATTATCAGTATGACATGCATTATTACCCATATAATGGCGTTACTATCGCTAGAACTGTAATAATTATACTTATTACATATACTATTAGCAGTATAACGTGCATTATTACCCACATAATGCAGTTATTATAGCCAGAACTGTAATAATTATACTTACTACTTATATTATTCTCAATATAACATGCATTATTACCCATATTATGCAGTTATTATCGCTAGAGCTGTAATAAATATACGTACTACTTTTATTATCATCAATATAACATGCATTATTACCCATATTATGCAGTTATTATCGATAGAACTGTAATAAAGACACTTTGTACTTTTACTATTATCAATATAACATGCACTATTAGCCATATTTTACTATTATTATCGCTAGAACTATAATAATTATACTTATTACTCCCGATATTATCAATATAACATGCCTTATTACGCATATAATGCAGTTATTATCGCTAGAACTGTAATAATTATACTTATTACTTATATTATTATCAGTATGACATGCATTATTACCCATATAATGGCGTTACTATCGCTAGAACTGTAATAATTATACTTATTACATATACTATTAGCAGTATAACGTGCATTATTACCCACATAATGCAGTTATTATAGCCAGAACTGTAATAATTATACTTACTACTTATATTATTCTCAATATAACATGCATTATTACCCATATTATGCAGTTATTATCGCTAGAGCTATAATAAATATACGTACTACTTTTATTATCATCAATATAACATGCATTATTACCCATATTATGCAGTTATTATCGATAGAACTGTAATAAAGACACTTTGTACTTTTACTATTATCAATATAACATGCACTATTAGCCATATTTTACTATTATTATCGCTAGAACTATAATAATTATACTTATTACTCCCGATATTATCAATATAACATGCCTTATTACGCATATAATGCAGTTATTATCGCTAGAACTGTAATAATTATACTTATTACTTTTATTATTATCAATATAACATGCACTATTAGCCATATTGTACTATTATTATCGCTAGAACTATAATAATTATACTTATTACTCCCGATATTATCAATATAACATGCATTATTACCCATATAATGCAGTTATTATCGCTGGAACTATAATAAATACACGTATTACTTTTATTATCATCAACATAACATGCATTATTACCCATATTATGCAGTTCTTATCGATAGAACTGTAATAATTATACTTATTGCTTATATTATTAGCAATATAACGTGCATTATTACCCATATTATGCAGTTATTATCGCTAGAACTGTAATAATTATACTTATAACTTATATTATTATCAGTATGACATGCATTATTACCCATATAATGGAGTTATTATCGCTAGAACTGTAATAATTATACTTACTACATATACTATTAGCAGTATAACGTGCATTATTACCCATATAATGCAGTTATTATAGCCAGAACTGTAATAATTATACTTACTACTTATATTATTATCAGTATGACATGCATTATTACCCATATAATGGCGTTATTATCGCTAGAACTGTAATAATTATACTTATTACATATAGTATTAGCAGTATAACGTGCATTATTACCCACATAATGCAGTTATTATAGCCAGAACTGTAATAATTATACTTACTACTTATATTATTCTCAATATAACATGCATTATTACCCATATTATGCAGTTATTATCGCTAGAACTATAATAAATATACGTACTACTTTTATTATCATCAATATAACATGCATTATTACCCATATTATGCAGTTATTATCGATAGAACTGTAATAAAGACACTCAGTACTTTTACTATTACCAATATAACATGCACTATTAGCCATATTTTACTATTATTATCGCTAGAACTATAATAATTATACTTATTACTCCCGATATTATCAATATAACATGCATTATTACCCATATTATGCAGTTATTATCGATAGAACTGTAATAAAGACACTTAGTACTTTTACTATTACCAATATAACATGCACTATTAGCCATATTTTACTATTATTATCGCTAGAACTATAATAATTATACTTATTACTCCCGATATTATCAATATAACATGCATTATTACCCATATAATGCAATTGTTATCGCTAGAACTGTAATAATTATACTCATTACTTATATTATTAGCAATTTAACGTGCATTATTACCCATATTATGCAGTTATTATCGCTAGAACTGTAATAATTATACTTATTACTTATATTATTATCAGTATGACATGCATTATTACCCATATAATGGCGTTACTATCGCTAGAACTGTAATAATTATACTTATTACATATACTATTAGCAGTATAACGTGCATTATTACCCACATAATGCAGTTATTATAGCCAGAACTGTAATAATTATACTTACTACTTATATTATTCTCAATATAACATGCATTATTACCCATATTATGCAGTTATTATCGCTAGAGCTATAATAAATATACGTACTACTTTTATTATCATCAATATAACATGCATTATTACCCATATTATGCAGTTATTATCGATAGAACTGTAATAAAGACACTTTGTACTTTTACTATTATCAATATAACATGCACTATTAGCCATATTTTACTATTATTATCGCTAGAACTATAATAATTATGCTTATTACTCCCGATATTATCAATATAACATGCCTTATTACGCATATAATGCAGTTATTATCGCTAGAACTGTAATAATTATACTTATTACTTTTATTATTATCAATATAACATGCACTATTAGCCATATTGTACTATTATTATCGCTAGAACTATAATAATTATACTTATTACTCCCGATATTATCAATATAACATGCATTATTACCCATATAATGCAGTTATTATCGCTGGAACTATAATAAATACACGTATTACTTTTATTATCATCAACATAACATGCATTATTACCCATATTATGCAGTTCTTATCGATAGAACTGTAATAATTATACTTATTGCTTATATTATTAGCAATATAACGTGCATTATTACCCATATTATGCAGTTATTATCGCTAGAACTGTAATAATTATACTTATAACTTATATTATTATCAATATAACATGCCTTATTACGCATATAATGGAGTTATTATCGCTAGAACTGTAATAATTATACTTATTACTTATATTATTAGCAATATAACGTGCATTATTACCCATATAATGCAGTTATTATCGCTAGAACTGTAATAAATATACGTACTACTTTTATTATCATCAATATAACATGCATTATTACCCATATTATGCAGTTATTATCGATAGAACTGTAATAAAGACACTTTGTACTTTTACTATTATCAATATAACATGCACTATTAGCCATATTTTACTATTATTATCGCTAGAACTATAATAATTATACTTATTACTCCCGATATTATCAATAGAACATGCCTTATTACGCATATAATGCAGTTATTATCGCTAGAACTGTAATAATTATACTTATTACTTTTATTATTATCAATATAACATGCACTATTAGCCATATTGTACTATTATTATCGCTAGAACTATAATAATTATACTTATTACTCCCGATATTATCAATATAACATGCATTATTACCCATATAATGCAGTTATTATCGCTGGAACTATAATAAATACACGTATTACTTTTATTATCATCAACATAACATGCATTATTACCCATATTATGCAGTTCTTATCGATAGAACTGTAATAATTATACTTATTGCTTATATTATTAGCAATATAACGTGCATTATTACCCATATTATGCAGTTATTATCGCTAGAACTGTAATAATTATACTTATAACTTATATTATTATCAGTATGACATGCATTATTACCCATATAATGGAGTTATTATCGCTAGAACTGTAATAATTATACTTACTACATATACTATTAGCAGTATAACGTGCATTATTACCCATATAATGCAGTTATTATAGCCAGAACTGTAATAATTATACTTACTACTTATATTATTATCAGTATGACATGCATTATTACCCATATAATGGCGTTATTATCGCTAGAACTGTAATAATTATACTTATTACATATAGTATTAGCAGTATAACGTGCATTATTACCCACATAATGCAGTTATTATAGCCAGAACTGTAATAATTATACTTACTACTTATATTATTCTCAATATAACATGCATTATTACCCATATTATGCAGTTATTATCGCTAGAACTATAATAAATATACGTACTACTTTTATTATCATCAATATAACATGCATTATTACCCATATTATGCAGTTATTATCGATAGAACTGTAATAAAGACACTCAGTACTTTTACTATTACCAATATAACATGCACTATTAGCCATATTTTACTATTATTATCGCTAGAACTATAATAATTATACTTATTACTCCCGATATTATCAATATAACATGCATTATTACCCATATAATGCAATTGTTATCGCTAGAACTGTAATAATTATACTCATTACTTATATTATTAGCAATATAACGTGCATTATTACCCATATTATGCAGTTATTATCGCTAGAACTATAATAAATAGACGTATTACTTTTATTATCATCAATATAACATGCATTATTACCCATATTATGCAGTTATTATCGATAGAACTGTAATAAAGATACTTATTACTTTTACTATTATCAATATAACATGCCTTATTACGCATATAATGCAGTTATTATCGCTAGAACTATAATAAATAGACGTATTACTTTTATTATCAGCAATATAACATGCATTATTACCCATATTATGCAGTTATTATCGATAGAACTGTAATAAAGATACTTATTACTTTTACTATTATCAATATAACATGCACTATTAGCCATATTTTACTATTATTATCGCTAGAACTATAATAATTATACATATTACTCCCGATATTATCAATATAACATGCCTTATTACGCATATAATGCAGTTATTATCGCTAGAACTGTAATAATTATACTTATTACATATACTATTAGCAATATAACGTGCATTATTACCCATATAATGCAGTTATTATAGCCAGAACTGTAATAATTATACATACTACTTATATTATTCTCAATATAACATGCATTATTACCCATATAATGCAGTTATTATCGCTAGAACTGTAATAATTATACTTATTACTTATATTATTATCAGTATGACATGCATTATTACCCATGTAATGGAGTTATTATCGCTAGAACTGTAATAATTATACTTACTACTTATATTATTCTCAATATAACATGCATTATTACCCATATTATGCAGTTATTATCGCTAGAACTATAATAAATATACGTACTACTTTTATTATCATCAATATAACATGCATTATTACCCATATTATGCAGTTATTATCGATAGAACTGTAATAAAGACACTTAGTACTTTTACTATTATCAATATAACATGCACTATTAGCCATATTTTACTATTATTATCGCTAGAACTATAATAATTATACTTATTACTCCCGATATTATCAATATAACATGCATTATTACCCATATAATGCAATTATTATCGCTAGAACTGTAATAATTATACTCATTACTTATATTATTAGCAATATAACGTGCATTATTACCCATATTGTGCAGTTATTATCGCTAGAACTGTAATAATTATACTTATTACTTATATTATTATCAGTATGACATGCATTATTACCCATATAATGGTGTTATTATCGCTAGAACTGTAATAATTATACTTATTACATATACTATTAGCAGTATAACGTGCATTATTACCCACATAATGCAGTTATTATAGCCAGAACTGAAATAATTATACTTACTACTTATATTATTCTCAATATAACATGCATTATTACCCATATTATGCAGTTATTATCGCTAGAGCTATAATAAATATACGTACTACTTTTATTATCATCAATATAACATGCATTATTACCCATATTATGCAGTTATTATTGATAGAACTGTAATAAAGACACTTAGTACTTTTACTATTATCAATATAACATGCACTATTAGCCATATTTTACTATCATTATCGCTAGAACTATAATAATTATACTTATTACTCCCGATATTATCAATATAACATGCCTTATTACGCATATAATGCAGTTATTATCGCTAGAACTGTAATAATTATACTTATTACTTTTATTATTATCAATATAACATGCACTATTGGCCATATTGTACTATTATTATCACTAGAACTATAATAATTATACTTATTACTCCCGATATTATCAATATAACATGCATTATTACCCATATAATGCAGTTATTATCGCTGGAACTATAATAAATACACGTATTACTTTTATTATCATCAACATAACATGCATTATTACCCATATTATGCAGTTATTATCGATAGAACTGTAATAATTATACTTATTGCTTATATTATTAGCAATATAACGTGCATTATTACCCATATTATGCAGTTATTATCGCTAGAACTGTAATAATTATACTTATAACTTATATTATTATCAGTATGACATGCATTATTACCCATATAATGGAGTTATTATCGCTAGAACTGTAATAATTATACTTACTACATATACTATTAGCAGTATAACGTGCATTATTACCCATATAATGCAGTTATTATAGCCAGAACTGTAATAATTATACTTACTACTTATATTATTCTCAATATAACATGCATTATTACCCATATAATGGAGTTATTATCGCTAGAACTGTAATAATTATACTTATTACTTATATTATTATCAATATAACATGCATTATTACCCATATAATGCAGCTATTATCGACAGAAGTATAATAAATATACTTATTACTTTTATTATTATCAGTATAACATGTACTATTAGCCATATTTTCCTATTCTTATCGCTAGAACTATAATAATTATACTTATTACTCCCGATATTATCAATATAACATGCATTATTACCCATATAATGCAGTTATTATCGCTAGAACTGTAATAATTATACTTATTACTTTTATTATTATCAATATAACATGCACTATTAGCCATATTTTACTATTATTATCGCTAGAGCTATAATAATTATACTTATTACTCCCGATATTACCAATATAACATGCATTATGACCCACATAATGCAGTTATTATAGCCAGAACTGTAATAATTATACTTACTACTTATATTATTCTCAATATAACATGCACTATTACCCATATTATGCAGTTATTATCGCTAGAACTGTAATAGTTATACTTATTACTTATATTATTAGCAATATAACGTGCATTATTACCCATGTAATGCAGTTATTATCGCTAGAACTGTAATAATTATACTTATTACTTATATTATTATCAATATAACATGCATTATTACCCATATAATGGAGTTATTATCGCTAGAACTGTAATAATTATACTTATTACTTATATTATTATCAATATAACATGCATTATTACCCATATAATGCAGTTATTATCGTCAGAAGTATAATAAATATACTTGTTACTTTTATTATTATCAATATAACAGGCATTAATAGCCATATTTTACTATTATTATCGCTAGAACTATAATAATTATACTTATTACTCCCGATATTATCAATATAACATGCATTATTACGCATATAATGCAGTTATTATCGCTAGAACTGTAATAAATATACTTACTACTTTCATTATCATCAATATAACATGCATTATTGCCCATATTATGCAGTTATTATCGCTAGAACTGTAATAATTATACTTATTACTTATATTATTATCAGTATGACATGCATTATTACCCATGTAATGGAGTTATTATCGCTAGAACTGTAATAATTATACTTATTACATATACTATTAGCAATATAACGTGCATTATTACCCATGTAATGCAGTTATTATAGCCAGAACTGTAATCATTATACTTACTACTTATATTATTCTCAATATAACATGCATTATTACCCATATTATGCAGTTTTTATCGCTAGAACTATAATAAATAGACGTATTACTTTTATTATCATCAATATAACATGCATTATTACCCATATTATGCAGTTATTATCGATAGAACTGTAATAAAGACACTTAGTACTTTTACTATTATCAATATAACATGCACTATTAGCCATACTTTACTATTATTATCGCTAGAACTATAATAATTATACTTATTACTCCCGATATTATCAATATAACATGCATTATTACCCATATAATGCAATTATTATCGCTAGAACTGTAATAATTATACTCATTACTTATATTATTAGCAATATAACGTGCATTATTACCCATATTATGCAGTTATTATCGCTAGAACTGTAATAGTTATACTTATTACTTATATTATTATCAGTATGACATGCATTATTACCCATATAATGGTGTTATTATCGCTAGAACTGTAATAATTATACTTATTACATATACTATTAGCAGTATAACGTGCATTATTACCCACATAATGCAGTTATTATAGCCAGAACTGTAATAATTATACTTACTACTTATATTATTCTCAATATAACATGCATTATTACCCATATTATGCAGTTATTATCGCTAGAACTATAATAAATATACGTACTACTTTTATTATCATCAATATAACATGCATTATTACCCATATTATGCAGTTATTATCGATAGAACTGTAATAAAGACACTTAGTACTTTTACTATTATCAATATAACATGCACTATTAGCCATATTTTACTATTATTATCGCTAGAACTATAATAATTATACTTATTACTCCCGATATTATCAATATAACATGCCTTATTACGCATATAATGCAGTTATTATCGCTAGAACTGTAATAATTATACTTATTACTTTTATTATTATCAATATAACATGCACTATTGGCCATATTGTACTATTATTATCGCTAGAACTATAATAATTATACTTATTACTCCCGATATTATCAATATAACATGCATTATTACCCATATAATGCAGTTATTATCGCTGGAACTATAATAAATACACGTATTACTTTTATTATCATCAACATAACATGCATTATTACCCATATTATGCAGTTATTATCGATAGAACTGTAATAATTATACTTATTGCTTATATTATTAGCAATATAACGTGCATTATTACCCATATTATGCAGTTATTATCGCTAGAACTGTAATAATTATACTTATAACTTATATTATTATCAGTATGACATGCATTATTACCCATATAATGGAGTTATTATCGCTAGAACTGTAATAATTATACTTACTACATATACTATTAGCAGTATAACGTGCATTATTACCCATATAATGCAGTTATTATAGCCAGAACTGTAATAATTATACTTACTACTTATATTATTCTCAAGATAACATGCATTATTACCCATATAATGGAGTTATTATCGCTAGAACTGTAATAATTCTACTTATTACTTATATTATTATCAATATAACATGCATTATTACCCATATAATGCAGCTATTATCGACAGAAGTATAATAAATATACTTATTACTTTTATTATTATCAGTATAACATGTACTATTAGCCATATTTTCCTATTCTTATCGCTAGAACTATAATAATTATACTTATTACTCCCGATATTATCAATACAACATGCATTATTTCCCATATAATGCAGTTATTATCGCTAGAACTGTAATAATTATACTTATTACTTTTATTATTATCAATATAACATGCACTATTAGCCATATTTTACTATTATTATCGCTAGAGCTATAATAATTATACTTATTACTCCCGATATTACCAATATAACATGCATTATGACCCACATAATGCAGTTATTATAGCCAGAACTGTAATAATTATACTTACTACTTATATTATTCTCAATATAACATGCACTATTACCCATATTATGCAGTTATTATCGCTAGAACTGTAATAGTTATACTTATTACTTATATTATTATCAATATAACATGCCTTATTACGCATATAATGCAGTTATTATCGCTAGAACTGTAATAATTATACTTATTACATATACTATTAGCAATATAACGTGCATTATTACCCATATAATGCAGTTATTATAGCCAGAACTGTAATAATTATACATACTACTTATATTATTCTCAATATAACATGCATTATTACCCATATAATGCATTTATTATCGCTAGAACTGTAATAATTATACTTATTACTTATATTATTATCAGTATGACATGCATTATTACCCATGTAATGGAGTTATTATCGCTAGAACTGTAATAATTATACTTATTACATATACTATTAGCAATATAACGTGCATTATTACCCATATAATGCAGTTATTAATTGCAGAACTGTAATAATTATACATACTACTTATATTATTCTCGATATAACATGCATTATTACCCATATTATGCAGTTATTATCGCTAGAACTATAATAAATAGACGTATTACTTTTATTATCAGCAATATAACATGCATTATTACCCATATTATGCAGTTATTATCGATAGAACTGTAATAAAGATACTTATTACTTTTACTATTATCAATATAACATGCACTATTAGCCATATTTTACTATTCTAATCGCTAGAACTCTAATAATTATACTTATTACTCCCGATATTATCAATATAACATGCCTTATTACGCATATAATGCAGTTATTATCGCTAGAACTCTAATAATTATACTTATTACTTATATTATTAGCAATATAACGTGCATTATTACCCATATAATGCAGTTATTATCGCTAGAACTGTAATAATTATACTTATTACTTATATTATTATCAGTATGACATGCATTATTACCCATATAATGGCGTTATTATCGCTAGAACTGTAATAATTATACTTATTACATATACTATTAGCAGTATAACGTGCATTATTACCCACATAATGCAGTTATTATAGCCAGAACTGTAATAATTATACTTACTACTTATATTATTCTCAATATAACATGCATTATTACCCATATTATGCAGTTATTATCGCTAGAACTATAATAAATATACGTACTACTTTTATTATCATCAATATAACATGCATTATTACCCATATTATGCAGTTATTATCGATAGAACTGTAATAAAGACACTTAGTACTTTTACTATTATCAATATAACATGCACTATTAGCCATACTTTACTATTATTATCGCTAGAACTATAATAATTATACTTATTACTCCCGATATTATCAATATAACATGCATTATTACCCATATAATGCAATTATTATCGCTAGAACTGTAATAATTATACTCATTACTTATATTATTAGCAATATAACGTGCATTATTACCCATATTATGCAGTTATTATCGCTAGAACTGTAATAGTTATACTTATTACTTATATTATTATCAGTATGACATGCATTATTACCCATATAATGGTGTTATTATCGCTAGAACTGTAATAATTATACTTATTACATATACTATTAGCAGTATAACGTGCATTATTACCCACATAATGCAGTTATTATAGCCAGAACTGTAATAATTATACTTACTACTTATATTATTCTCAATATAACATGCATTATTACCCATATTATGCAGTTATTATCGATAGAACTGTAATAAAGATACTTATTACTTTTACTATTATCAATATAACATGCACTATTAGCCATATTTTACTATTCTAATCGCTAGAACTCTAATAATTATACTTATTACTCCCGATATTATCAATATAACATGCCTTATTACGCATATAATGCAGTTATTATCGCTAGAACTGTAATAATTATACTTATTACTTTTATTATTATCAATATAACATGCACTATTAGCCATATTTTACTATTATTATCGCTAGAGCTATAATAATTATACTTATTACTCCCGATATTACCAATATAACATGCATTATGACCCACATAATGCAGTTATTATAGCCAGAACTGTAATAATTATACTTACTACTTATATTATTCTCAATATAACATGCACTATTACCCATATTATGCAGTTATTATCGCTAGAACTGTAATAGTTATACTTATTACTTATATTATTATCAATATAACATGCCTTATTACGCATATAATGCAGTTATTATCGCTAGAACTGTAATAATTATACTTATTACATATACTATTAGCAATATAACGTGCATTATTACCCATATAATGCAGTTATTATAGCCAGAACTGTAATAATTATACATACTACTTATATTATTCTCAATATAACATGCATTATTACCCATATAATGCATTTATTATCGCTAGAACTGTAATAATTATACTTATTACTTATATTATTATCAGTATGACATGCATTATTACCCATGTAATGGAGTTATTATCGCTAGAACTGTAATAATTATACTTATTACATATACTATTAGCAATATAACGTGCATTATTACCCATATAATGCAGTTATTATAGGCAGAACTGTAATAATTATACATACTACTTATATTATTCTCGATATAACATGCATTATTACCCATATTATGCAGTTATTATCGCTAGAACTATAATAAATAGACGTATTACTTTTATTATCAGCAATATAACATGCATTATTACCCATATTATGCAGTTATTATCGATAGAACTGTAATAAAGATACTTATTACTTTTACTATTATCAATATAACATGCACTATTAGCCATATTTTACTATTCTAATCGCTAGAACTCTAATAATTATACTTATTACTCCCGATATTATCAATATAACATGCCTTATTACGCATATAATGCAGTTATTATCGCTAGAACTCTAATAATTATACTTATTACTTATATTATTAGCAATATAACGTGCATTATTACCCATATAATGCAGTTATTATCGCTAGAACTGTAATAATTATACTTATTACTTATATTATTATCAGTATGACATGCATTATTACCCATATAATGGCGTTATTATCGCTAGAACTGTAATAATTATACTTATTACATATACTATTAGCAGTATAACGTGCATTATTACCCACATAATGCAGTTATTATAGCCAGAACTGTAATAATTATACTTACTACTTATATTATTCTCAATATAACATGCATTATTACCCATATTATGCAGTTATTATCGCTAGAACTATAATAAATATACGTACTACTTTTATTATCATCAATATAACATGCATTATTACCCATATTATGCAGTTATTATCGATAGAACTGTAATAAAGACACTTAGTACTTTTACTATTATCAATATAACATGCACTATTAGCCATACTTTACTATTATTATCGCTAGAACTATAATAATTATACTTATTACTCCCGATATTATCAATATAACATGCATTATTACCCATATAATGCAATTATTATCGCTAGAACTGTAATAATTATACTCATTACTTATATTATTAGCAATATAACGTGCATTATTACCCATATTATGCAGTTATTATCGCTAGAACTGTAATAGTTATACTTATTACTTATATTATTATCAGTATGACATGCATTATTACCCATATAATGGTGTTATTATCGCTAGAACTGTAATAATTATACTTATTACATATACTATTAGCAGTATAACGTGCATTATTACCCACATAATGCAGTTATTATAGCCAGAACTGTAATAATTATACTTACTACTTATATTATTCTCAATATAACATGCATTATTACCCATATTATGCAGTTATTATCGATAGAACTGTAATAAAGATACTTATTACTTTTACTATTATCAATATAACATGCACTATTAGCCATATTTTACTATTCTAATCGCTAGAACTCTAATAATTATACTTATTACTCCCGATATTATCAATATAACATGCCTTATTACGCATATAATGCAGTTATTATCGCTAGAACTGTAATAATTATACTTATTACTTTTATTATTATCAATATAACATGCACTATTAGCCATATTTTACTATTATTATCGCTAGAGCTATAATAATTATACTTATTACTCCCGATATTACCAATATAACATGCATTATGACCCACATAATGCAGTTATTATAGCCAGAACTGTAATAATTATACTTACTACTTATATTATTCTCAATATAACATGCACTATTACCCATATTATGCAGTTATTATCGCTAGAACTGTAATAGTTATACTTATTACTTATATTATTAGCAATATAACGTGCATCATTACCCATGTAATGCAGTTATTATCGCTAGAACTGTAATAATTATACTTATTACTTATATTATTATCAATATAACATGCATTATTACCCATATAATGGAGTTATTATCGCTAGAACTGTAATAATTATACTTATTACTTATATTATTATCAATATAACATGCATTATTACCCATATAATGCAGTTATTATCGACAGAAGTATAATAAATATACTTATTACTTTTATTATTATCAATATAACAGGCATTAATAGCCATATTTTACTATTATTATCGCTAGAACTATAATAATTATACTTATTACTCCCGATATTATCAATATAACATGCATTATTACGCATATAATGCAGTTATTATCGCTAGAACTGTAATAAATATACTTACTACTTTCATTATCATCAATATAACATGCATTATTGCCCATATTATGCAGTTATTATCGCTAGAACTGTAATAATTATACTTATTACTTATATTATTATCAGTATGACATGCATTATTACCCATGTAATGGAGTTATTATCGCTAGAACTGTAATAATTACACTTATTACATATACTATTAGCAATATAACGTGCATTATTACCCATGTAATGCAGTTATTATAGCCAGAACTGTAATCATTATACTTACTACTTATATTATTCTCAATATAACATGCATTATTACCCATATTATGCAGTTTTTATCGCTAGAACTATAATAAATAGACGTATTACTTTTATTATCATCAATATAACATGCATTATTACCCATATTATGCAGTTATTATCGATAGAACTGTAATAAAGATACTTATTACTTTTACTATTATCAATATAACATGCCTTATTACGCATATAATGCAGTTATTATCGCTAGAACCATAATAAATAGACGTATTACTTTTATTATCAGCAATATAACATGCATTATTACCCATATTATGCAGTTATTATCGATAGAACTGTAATAAAGATACTTATTACTTTTACTATTATCAATATAACATGCACTATTAGCCATATTTTACTATTATTATCGCTAGAACTATAATAATTATACATATTACTCCTGATATTATCAATATAACATGCCTTATTACGCATATAATGCAGTTATTATCGCTAGAACTGTAATAATTATACTTATTACATATACTATTAGCAATATAACGTGCATTATTACCCATATAATGCAGTTATTATAGCCAGAACTGTAATAATTATACATACTACTTATATTATTCTCAATATAACATGCATTATTACCCATATAATGCAGTTATTATCGCTAGAACTGTAATAATTATACTTATTACTTATATTATTAGCAGTATGACATGCATTATTACCCATGTAATGGAGTTATTATCGCTAGAACTGTAATAATTATACTTATTACATATACTATTAGCAATATAACGTGCATTATTACCCATATAATGCAGTTATTATAGGCAGAACTGTAATAATTATACATACTACTTATATTATTCTCGATATAACATGCATTATTACCCATATTATGCAGTTATTATCGATAGAACTGTAATAAAGATACTTATTACTTTTACTATTATCAATATAACATGCACTATTAGCCATATTTTACTATTCTAATCGCTAGAACTCTAATAATTATACTTATTACTCCCGATATTATCAATATAACATGCCTTATTACGCATATAATGCAGTTATTATCGCTAGAACTCTAATAATTATACTTATTACTTATATTATTAGCAATATAACGTGCATTATTACCCATATAATGCAGTTATTATCGCTAGAACTGTAATAATTATACTTATTACTTATATTATTATCAGTATGACATGCATTATTACCCATATAATGGCGTTATTATCGCTAGAACTGTAATAATTATACTTATTACATATACTATTAGCAGTATAACGTGCATTATTACCCACATAATGCAGTTATTATAGCCAGAACTGTAATAATTATACGTACTACTTATAATATTCTCAATATAACATGCATTATTACCCATATTATGCAGTTATTATCGCTAGAACTATAATAAATATACGTACTACTTTTATTATCATCAATATAACATGCATTATTACCCATATTATGCAGTTATTATCGATAGAACTGTAATAAAGACACTTAGTACTTTTACTATTATCAATATAACATGCACTATTAGCCATACTTTACTATTATTATCGCTAGAACTATAATAATTATACTTATTACTCCCGATATTATCAATATAACATGCATTATTACCCATATAATGCAATTATTATCGCTAGAACTGTAATAATTATACTCATTACTTATATTATTAGCAATATAACGTGCATTATTACCCATATTATGCAGTTATTATCGCTAGAACTGTAATAGTTATACTTATTACTTATATTATTATCAGTATGACATGCATTATTACCCATATAATGGTGTTATTATCGCTAGAACTGTAATAATTATACTTATTACATATACTATTAGCAGTATAACGTGCATTATTACCCACATAATGCAGTTATTATAGCCAGAACTGTAATAATTATACTTACTACTTATATTATTCTCAATATAACATGCATTATTACCCATATTATGCAGTTATTATCGCTAGAGCTATAATAAATATACGTACTACTTTTATTATCATCAATATAACATGCATTATTACCCATATTATGCAGTTATTATCGATAGAACTGTAATAAAGACACTTAGTACTTTTACTATTATCAATATAACATGCACTATTAGCCATATTTTACTATTATTATCGCTAGAACTATAATAATTATACTTATTACTCCCGATATTATCAATATAACATGCCTTATTACGCATATAATGCAGTTATTATCGCTAGAACTGTAATAATTATACTTATTACTTTTATTATTATCAATATAACATGCACTATTGGCCATATTGTACTATTATTATCGCTAGAACTATAATAATTATACTTATTACTCCCGATATTATCAATATAACATGCATTATTACCCATATAATGCAGTTATTATCGCTGGAACTATAATAAATACACGTATTACTTTTATTATCATCAACATAACATGCATTATTACCCATATTATGCAGTTATTATCGATAGAACTGTAATAATTATACTTATTGCTTATATTATTAGCAATATAACGTGCATTATTACCCATATTATGCAGTTATTATCGCTAGAACTGTAATAATTATACTTATAACTTATATTATTATCAGTATGACATGCATTATTACCCATATAATGGAGTTATTATCGCTAGAACTGTAATAATTATACTTACTACATATACTATTAGCAGTATAACGTGCATTATTACCCATATAATGCAGTTATTATAGCCAGAACTGTAATAATTATACTTACTACTTATATTATTCTCAAGATAACATGCATTATTACCCATATAATGGAGTTATTATCGCTAGAACTGTAATAATTATACTTATTACTTATATTATTATCAATATAACATGCATTATTACCCATATAATGCAGTTATTATCGCTAGAACTGTAATAATTATACTTATTACTTTTATTATTATCAATATAACATGCACTATTAGCCATATTTTACTATTATTATCGCTAGAGCTATAATAATTATACTTATTACTCCCGATATTATCAATATAACATGCATTATGACCCACATAATGCAGTTATTATAGCCAGAACTGTAATAATTATACTTACTACTTATATTATTCTCAATATAACATGCACTATTACCCATATTATGCAGTTATTATCGCTAGAACTGTAATAGTTATACTTATTACTTATATTATTAGCAATATAACGTGCATTATTACCCATGTAATGCAGTTATTATCGCTGGAACTGTAATAATTATACTTATTACTTATATTATTATCAATATAACATGCATTATTACCCATATAATGGAGTTATTATCGCTAGAACTGTAATAATTATACTTATTACTTATATTATTATCAATATAACATGCATTATTACTCATATAATGCAGTTATTATCGACAGAAGTATAATAAATATACTTATTACTTTTATTATTATCAATATAACAGGCACTAATAGCCATATTTTACTATTATTATCGCTAGAACTATAATAATTATACTTAGTACTCCCGATATTATCAATATAACACGCATTATTACGCATATAGTGCAGTTATTATCGCTAGAACTGTAATAAATATACTTACTACTTTCATTATCATCAATATAACATGCATTATTGCCCATATTATGCAGTTATTATCGCTAGAACTGTAATAATTATACTTATTACTTATATTATTATCAGTATGACATGCATTATTACCCATGTAATGGAGTTATTATCGCTAGAACTGTAATAATTATACTTATTACATATACTATTAGCAATATAACGTGCATTATTACCCATGTAATGCAGTTATTATAGCCAGAACTGTAATAATTATACTTACTACTTATATTATTCTCAATATAACATGCATTATTACCCATATTATGCAGTTTTTATCGCCAGAACTATAATAAATAGACGTATTACTTTTATTATCATCAATATAACATGCATTATTACCCATATTATGCAGTTATTATCGATAGAACTGTAATAAAGATACTTATTACTTTTACTATTATCAATATAACATGCACTATTAGCCATATTTTACTATTATTATCGCTAGAACTATAATAATTATACTTAGTACTCCCGATATTATCAATATAACACGCATTATTACGCATATAATGCAGTTATTATCGCTAGAACTGTAATAAATATACTTACTACTTTCATTATCATCAATATAACATGCATTATTGCCCATATTATGCAGTTATTATCGCTAGAACTGTAATAATTATACTTATTACTTATATTATTATCAGTATGACATGCATTATTACCCATGTAATGGAGTTATTATCGCTAGAACTGTAATAATTATACTTATTACATATACTATTAGCAATATAACGTGCATTATTACCCATGTAATGCAGTTATTATAGCCAGAACTGTAATAATTATACTTACTACTTATATTATTCTCAATATAACATGCATTATTACCCATATTATGCAGTTTTTATCGCCAGAACTATAATAAATAGACGTATTACTTTTATTATCATCAATATAACATGCATTATTACCCATATTATGCAGTTATTATCGATAGAACTGTAATAAAGATACTTATTACTTTTACTATTATCAATATAACATGCACTATTAGCCATATTTTACTATTCTAATCGCTAGAACTCTAATAATTATACTTATTACTCCCGATATTATCAATATAACATGCCTTATTACGCATATAATGCAGTTATTATCGCTAGAACTCTAATAATTATACTTATTACTTATATTATTAGCAATATAACGTGCATTATTACCCATATAATGCAGTTATTATCGCTAGAACTGTAATAATTATACTTATTACTTATATTATTATCAGTATGACATGCATTATTACCCATATAATGGCGTTATTATCGCTAGAACTGTAATAATTATACTTATTACATATACTATTAGCAGTATAACGTGCATTATTACCCACATAATGCAGTTATTATAGCCAGAACTGTAATAATTATACGTACTACTTATAATATTCTCAAGATAACATGCATTATTACCCATATAATGGAGTTATTATCGCTAGAACTGTAATAATTATACTTATTACTTATACTATGATCAATATAACATGCATTATTACCCATATAATGCAGTTATTATCGCTAGAACTGTAATAATTATACTTATTACTTTTATTATTATCAATATAACATGCACTATTAGCCATATTTTACTATTATTATCGCTAGAGCTATAATAATTATACTTATTACTCCCGATATTATCAATATAACATGCATTATGACCCACATAATGCAGTTATTATAGCCAGAACTGTAATAATTATACTTACTACTTATATTATTCTCAATATAACATGCACTATTACCCATATTATGCAGTTATTATCGCTAGAACTGTAATAGTTATACTTATTACTTATATTATTAGCAATATAACGTGCATTATTACCCATGTAATGCAGTTATTATCGCTGGAACTGTAATAATTATACTTATTACTTATATTATTATCAATATAACATGCATTATTACCCATATAATGGAGTTATTATCGCTAGAACTGTAATAATTATACTTATTACTTATATTATTATCAATATAACATGCATTATTACTCATATAATGCAGTTATTATCGACAGAAGTATAATAAATATACTTATTACTTTTATTATTATCAATATAACAGGCACTAATAGCCATATTTTACTATTATTATCGCTAGAACTATAATAATTATACTTAGTACTCCCGATATTATCAATATAACACGCATTATTACGCATATAATGCAGTTATTATCGCTAGAACTGTAATAAATATACTTACTACTTTCATTATCATCAATATAACATGCATTATTGCCCATATTATGCAGTTATTATCGCTAGAACTGTAATAATTATACTTATTACTTATATTATTATCAGTATGACATGCATTATTACCCATGTAATGGAGTTATTATCGCTAGAACTGTAATAATTATACTTATTACAGAATACTATTAGCAATATAACGTGCATTATTACCCATGTAATGCAGTTATTATAGCCAGAACTGTAATAATTATACTTACTACTTATATTATTCTCAATATAACATGCATTATTACCCATATTATGCAGTTTTTATCGCCAGAACTATAATAAATAGACGTATTACTTTTATTATCATCAATATAACATGCATTATTACCCATATTATGCAGTCATTATCGATAGAACTGTAATAAAGATACTTATTACTTTTACTATTATCAATATAACATGCACTATTAGCCATATTTTACTATTATTATCGCTAGAACTATAATAATTATACTTAGTACTCCCGATATTATCAATATAACACGCATTATTACGCATATAATGCAGTTATTATCGCTAGAACTGTAATAAATATACTTACTACTTTCATTATCATCAATATAACATGCATTATTGCCCATATTATGCAGTTATTATCGCTAGAACTGTAATAATTATACTTATTACTTATATTATTATCAGTATGACATGCATTATTACCCATGTAATGGAGTTATTATCGCTAGAACTGTAATAATTATACTTATTACATATACTATTAGCAATATAACGTGCATTATTACCCATGTAATGCAGTTATTATAGCCAGAACTGTAATAATTATACTTACTACTTATATTATTCTCAATATAACATGCATTATTACCCATATTATGCAGTTTTTATCGCCAGAACTATAATAAATAGACGTATTACTTTTATTATCATCAATATAACATGCATTATTACCCATATTATGCAGTTATTATCGATAGAACTGTAATAAAGATACTTATTACTTTTACTATTATCAATATAACATGCACTATTAGCCATATTTTACTATTATTATCGCTAGAACTATAATAATTATACTTATTACTCCCCATGTTATCAATATAACATGCCTTATTACGCTTATAATGCAGTTATTATCGCTAGAACTCTAATAATTATACTTATTACTTATATTATTAGCAATATAACGTGCATTATTACCCATATAATGCAGTTATTATCGCTAGAACTGTAATAATTATACTTACTACTTATATTATTCTCAATATAACATGCATTGTTACCCATATTATGCAGTTTTTATCGCTAGAACTATAATAAATAGACGTATTACTTTTATTATCATCAATATAACATGCATTATTTCCCATATTATGCAGTTATTATCTATAGAACTGTAATAAAGATACTTATTACTTTTACTATTATCAATATAACATGCACTATTAGCCATATTTTACTATAATTATCGCTAGAACTATAATAATTATACTTATTACTCCCGATATTATCAATATAACATGCATTATTACGCATATAATGCAGTTATTATCGCTAGAACTGTAATAAATATACTTACTACTTTCATTATCATCAATATAACATGCATTATTGCCAATATTATGCAGTTATTATCGCTAGAACTGTAATAATTATACTTATTACTTATATTATTATCAGTATGACATGCATTGTTACCCATATAATGGAGTTATTATCGCTAGAACTGTAATAATTATACTTATCACATATACTATTAGCAATATAACGTGCATTATTACCCATATAATGCAGTTATTATAGCCAGAACTGTAATAAATATACGTACTACTTTTATTATCGTCAATATAACATGCATTATTACCCATATTATGCAGATATTATCGATAGAACTGTAATAAATATACTTATTACTTTTATTATTATCAATATAACATGCACTATTAGCCATATTGTACTATTATTATCGCTAGAACTATAATAATTATACTTATTACTCCCGATATTATCAATATAACATGCATTATTACCCATATAATGCAGTTATTATCGCTAGAACTGTAATAATTATACTCATTACTTATATTATTAGCAATATAACGTGCATTATTACCCATATAATGGAGTTATTATCGCTAGAACTGTAATAATTATACTTATTACATATACTATTAGCAGTATAACGTGCATTATTACTAACATAATGCAGTTATTATAGCCAGAACTGTAATAATTATACTTACTACTTATATTATTCTCGATATAACATGCATTATTACCCATTTTATGCAGTTATTATCGCTAGAACTATAATAAATATACGTACTACTTTTATTATCATCAATATAACATGAATTATTACCCATATTATGCAGTTATTTTGGATAGAACTGTAATAAATATACTTATTACTTTTATTATTATCAATATTACATGCACTATTTGCCATATTTTACTATTATTATCGCTAGAACTATAATAATTATACTTATCACTCCCAATATTATCAATATAACATGAATTATTACCCATGTAATGCAGTTATTATCGCTAGAATTGTAATAATTATACTTATTACTTATATTACTATCAATATAACATGCATTATTACCCATATAATGCAGTTATTATCGCTAGAATTGTAATGATTATACTTATTACTTATATTATTATCAATATAACATGCATTATTACCCATATAATGGAGTTATTATCGCTAGAACTGTAATAATTATACTTATTACTTATATTATTAGCAATATAACGTGCATTATTACCCATATTATGCAGTTATTATCGCTAGAACTATAATAAATATACGTACTACTTTTATTATCATCAATATAACATGCACTATTACCCATATTATGCAGATATTATCGATAGAACTGTAATAAATATACTTATTACTTTTATTATTATCAATATAACATGCACTATTAGCCATATTGTACTATTATTATCGCTAGAACTATAATAATTATACTTATTACTCCCGATATTATCAATATAACATGCATTATTACCCATATAATGCAGTTATTATCGCTAGAACTGTAATAATTATACTCATTACTTATATTATTAGCAATATAACGTGCATTATTACCCATATAATGGAGTTATTATCGCTAGAACTGTAATAATTATACTTATTACATATACTATTAGCAGTATAACGTGCATTATTACTAACATAATGCAGTTATTATAGCCAGAACTGTAATAATTATACTTACTACTTATATTATTCTCGATATAACATGCATTATTACCCATATTATGCAGTTATTATCGCTAGAACTATAATAAATATACGTACTACTTTTATTATCATCAATATAACATGAATTATTACCCATATTATGCAGTTATTTTGGATAGAACTGTAATAAATATACTTATTACTTTTATTATTATCAATATTACATGCACTATTTGCCATATTTTACTATTATTATCGCTAGAACTATAATAATTATACTTATCACTCCCAATATTATCAATATAACATGCATTATTACCCATGTAATGCAGTTATTATCGCTAGAATTGTAATAATTATACTTATTACTTATATTACTATCAATATAACATGCATTATTACCCATATAATGCAGTTATTATAGCCAGAACTGTAATAAATATACGTACTACTTTTATTATCGTCAATATAACATGCATTATTACCCATATTATGCAGATATTATCGATAGAACTGTAATAAATATACTTATTACTTTTATTATTATCAATATAACATGCACTATTAGCCATATTGTACTATTATTATCGCTAGAACTATAATAATTATACTTATTACTCCCGATATTATCAATATAACATGCATTATTACCCATATAATGCAGTTATTATCGCTAGAACTGTAGTAATTATACTTATTACATATACTATTAGCAGTATAACGTGCATTATTACCCACATAATGCAGTTATTATAGCCAGAACTGTAATAATTATACTTACTACTTATATTATTCTCAATATAACATGCATTATTACCCATATTATGCAGTTATTATCGCTAGAACTATAATAAATATACGTACTACTTTTATTATCATCAATATAACATGCACTATTACCCATATTATGCAGTTATTATCGATAGAACTGTAATAAAGACACTTAGTACTTTTACTATTATCAATATAACATGCACTATTAGCCATATTTTACTATTATTATCGCTAGAACTATAATAATTATACTTATTACTCCCGATATTATCAATATAACATGCCTTATTACCCATATAATGCAGTTATTATCGCTAGAACTGTAATAATTATACTTATTACTTATATTATTAGCAATATAACGTGCATTATTACCCATGTAATGCAGTTATTATCGCTAGAACTGTAATAATTATACTTATTACTTATATTATTATCAATATAACATGCATTATTACCCATATAATGGAGTTATTATCGCTAGAACTGTAATAATTATACTTATTACTTATATTATCATCAATATAACATGCATTATTACCCATATAATGCAGTTATTATCGACAGAAGTATAATAAATATACTTATTACTTTTATTATTATCAATATTACATGCACTATTTGCCATATTTTACTATTATTATCGCTAGAACTATAATAATTATACTTATCACTCCCAATATTATCAATATAACATGCATTATTACCCATGTAATGCAGTTATTATCGCTAGAACTGCAATAATTATACTTATTACTTATATTATTAGCAATATAACGTGCATTATTACCCATATAATGCAGTTATTATCGCTGGAACTATAATAAATACACGTATTACTTTTATTATCATCAACATAACATGCATTATTACCCATATTATGCAGTTATTATCGATAGAACTGTAATAATTATACTTATTGCTTATATTATTAGCAATATAACGTGCATTATTACCCATATAATGCAGTTATTATCGCTAGAACTATAATAATTATACTTATTACTCCCGATATTATCAATATAACATGCATTATTACCCATATAATGCAGTTATTATCGCTAGAACTGTAATAATTATACTCATTACTTATATTATTAGCAATATAACGTGCATTATTACCCATATTATGCAGTTATTATCGCTAGAACTGTAATAATTATACTTATTACTTATATTATTATCAGTATGACATGCATTATTACCCATATAATGGCGTTATTATCGCTAGAACTGTAATAATTATACTTATTACATATACTATTAGCAGTATAACGTGCATTATTACCCACATAATGCAGTTATTATAGCCAGAACTGTAATAATTATACTTACTACTTATATTATTATCAATAGAACATGCATTATTACCCATATTATGCAGTTATTATCGCTAGAACTATAATAAATATACTTATTACTCCCGATATTATCAATATAACATGCATTAATACCCATATAATGCAATTACTATCGCTAGAACTGTAATAACTATACTTATTACTTATATTATTAGCAATATAACGTGCATTATTACCCATATAATGCAGTTATTATCGCTAGAACTGTAATAATTATACTTATTACTTATAGTATTAGCAATATAACGTGCATTATTACCCATATTATGCAGTTATTATCGATAGAACTGTAATAAAGACACTTAGTACTTTTACTATTATCAATATAACATGCACTATTAGCCATATTTTACTATTATTATCGCTAAAACTATAATAATTATACTTATTACTCCCGATATTATCAATATAACATGCCTTATTACGCATATAATGCAGTTATTATCGCTAGAACTGTAACAATTATACTTATTACTTATATTATTAGCAATATAACGTGCATTATTACCCATATTATGCAGTTATTATCGCTAGAACTATAATAATTATACTTATTACTCCCGATATTATCAATATAACATGCATTATTACCCATATAATGCAGTTATTATCGCTAGAACTGTAATAATTATACTCATTACTTATATTATTAGCAATATAACGTGCATTATTACCCATATAAAAGAGTTATTATCGCTAGAACTGTAATAATTATACTTATTACATATACTATTAGCAGTATAACGTGCATTATTACTAACATAATGCAGTTATTATAGCCAGAACTGTAATAATTATACTTACTACTTATATTATTCTCGATATAACAAGCATTATTACCCATATTATGCAGTTATTATCGCTAGAACTATAATCAATATACGTACTACTTTTATTATCATCAATATAACATGCATTATTACCCATATTATGCAGTTATTTTGGATAGAACTGTAATAAATATACTTATTACTTTTATTATTATCAATATTACATGCACTATTTGCCATATTTTACTATTATTATCGCTAGAACTATAATAATTATACTTATCACTCCCAATATTATCAATATAACATGCATTATTACCTATATAATGCAGTTATTATCGCTAGAATTGTAATAATTATACTTATTACTTATATTATTATCAATATGACATGCATTATTACCCATATAGTGCAGTTATTATCGCTAGAACTGTAATAATTATACTTATTACTTATATTACTATCAATATAACATGCATTATTACCCCTATAATGGAGTTATTATCGCTAGAACTGTAATAATTATACTTATTATTTATATTATTATCAATATAACGTGCATTATTACCCATATAATGCAGTTATTATCGACAAAAGTATAATAAATATACTTATTACTTTTATTATTATCAGTATAACATGTACTATTAGCCATATTTTCGTATTCTTATCGCTAGAACTATAATAATTATACTTATTACTCCCGATATTATCAATATAACATGCATTATTACCCATATAATGCAGTTATAATCGCTAGAACTATAATAAATATACTTAGTACTTTTATTATTACCAATATAACATGCACTATTACCCATATAATGCAGTTATTATCGCTAGAACTGTAATAATTATACTTATTACATATACTATTAGCAATATAACGTGCATTATTACCCATATAATGCAGTTATTATAGGCAGAACTGTAATAATTATACATACTACTTATATTATTCTCGATATAACATGCATTATTACCCATATTATGCAGTTATTATCGCTAGAACTATAATAAATAGACGTATTACTTTTATTATCAGCAATATAACATGCATTATTACCCATATTATGCAGTTATTATCGATAGAACTGTAATAAAGATACTTATTACTTTTACTATTATCAATATAACATGCACTATTAGCCATATTTTACTATTCTAATCGCTAGAACTCTAATAATTATACTTATTACTCCCGATATTATCAATATAACATGCCTTATTACGCATATAATGCAGTTATTATCGCTAGAACTCTAATAATTATACTTATTACTTATATTATTAGCAATATAACGTGCATTATTACCCATATAATGCAGTTATTATCGCTAGAACTGTAATAATTATACTTATTACTTATATTATTATCAGTATGACATGCATTATTACCCATATAATGGCGTTATTATCGCTAGAACTGTAATAATTATACTTATTACATATACTATTAGCAGTATAACGTGCATTATTACCCACATAATGCAGTTATTATAGCCAGAACTGTAATAATTATACTTACTACTTATATTATTCTCAATATAACATGCATTATTACCCATATTATGCAGTTATTATCGCTAGAACTATAATAAATATACGTACTACTTTTATTATCATCAATATAACATGCATTATTACCCATATTATGCAGTTATTATCGATAGAACTGTAATAAATATACTTATTACTTTTATTATTATCAATATTACATGCACTATTTGCCATATTTTACTATTATTATCGCTAGAACTATAATAATTATACTTATCACTCCCAATATTATCAATATAACATGCATTATTACCCATGTAATGCAGTTATTATCGCTAGAATTGTAATAATTATACTTATTACTTATATTACTATCAATATAACATGCATTATTACCCATATAATGCAGTTATTATAGCCAGAACTGTAATAAATATACGTACTACTTTTATTATCGTCAATATAACATGCATTATTACCCATATTATGCAGATATTATCGATAGAACTGTAATAAATATACTTATTACTTTTATTATTATCAATATAACATGCACTATTAGCCATATTGTACTATTATTATCGCTAGAACTATAATAATTATACTTATTACTCCCGATATTATCAATATAACATGCATTATTACCCATATAATGCAGTTATTATCGCTAGAACTGTAGTAATTATACTTATTACATATACTATTAGCAGTATAACGTGCATTATTACCCACATAATGCAGTTATTATAGCCAGAACTGTAATAATTATACTTACTACTTATATTATTCTCAATATAACATGCATTATTACCCATATTATGCAGTTATTATCGCTAGAACTATAATAAATATACGTACTACTTTTATTATCATCAATATAACATGCACTATTACCCATATTATGCAGTTATTATCGATAGAACTGTAATAAAGACACTTAGTACTTTTACTATTATCAATATAACATGCACTATTAGCCATATTTTACTATTATTATCGCTAGAACTATAATAATTATACTTATTACTCCCGATATTATCAATATAACATGCCTTATTACCCATATAATGCAGTTATTATCGCTAGAACTGTAATAATTATACTTATTACTTATATTATTAGCAATATAACGTGCATTATTACCCATGTAATGCAGTTATTATCGCTAGAACTGTAATAATTATACTTATTACTTATATTATTATCAATATAACATGCATTATTACCCATATAATGGAGTTATTATCGCTAGAACTGTAATAATTATACTTATTACTTATATTATCATCAATATAACATGCATTATTACCCATATAATGCAGTTATTATCGACAGAAGTATAATAAATATACTTATTACTTTTATTATTATCAATATTACATGCACTATTTGCCATATTTTACTATTATTATCGCTAGAACTATAATAATTATACTTATCACTCCCAATATTATCAATATAACATGCATTATTACCCATGTAATGCAGTTATTATCGCTAGAACTGCAATAATTATACTTATTACTTATATTATTAGCAATATAACGTGCATTATTACCCATATAATGCAGTTATTATCGCTGGAACTATAATAAATACACGTATTACTTTTATTATCATCAACATAACATGCATTATTACCCATATTATGCAGTTATTATCGATAGAACTGTAATAATTATACTTATTGCTTATATTATTAGCAATATAACGTGCATTATTACCCATATAATGCAGTTATTATCGCTAGAACTATAATAATTATACTTATTACTCCCGATATTATCAATATAACATGCATTATTACCCATATAATGCAGTTATTATCGCTAGAACTGTAATAATTATACTCATTACTTATATTATTAGCAATATAACGTGCATTATTACCCATATTATGCAGTTATTATCGCTAGAACTGTAATAATTATACTTATTACTTATATTATTATCAGTATGACATGCATTATTACCCATATAATGGCGTTATTATCGCTAGAACTGTAATAATTATACTTATTACATATACTATTAGCAGTATAACGTGCATTATTACCCACATAATGCAGTTATTATAGCCAGAACTGTAATAATTATACTTACTACTTATATTATTATCAATAGAACATGCATTATTACCCATATTATGCAGTTATTATCGCTAGAACTATAATAAATATACTTATTACTCCCGATATTATCAATATAACATGCATTAATACCCATATAATGCAATTACTATCGCTAGAACTGTAATAACTATACTTATTACTTATATTATTAGCAATATAACGTGCATTATTACCCATATAATGCAGTTATTATCGCTAGAACTGTAATAATTATACTTATTACTTATAGTATTAGCAATATAACGTGCATTATTACCCATATTATGCAGTTATTATCGATAGAACTGTAATAAAGACACTTAGTACTTTTACTATTATCAATATAACATGCACTATTAGCCATATTTTACTATTATTATCGCTAAAACTATAATAATTATACTTATTACTCCCGATATTATCAATATAACATGCCTTATTACGCATATAATGCAGTTATTATCGCTAGAACTGTAACAATTATACTTATTACTTATATTATTAGCAATATAACGTGCATTATTACCCATATTATGCAGTTATTATCGCTAGAACTATAATAATTATACTTATTACTCCCGATATTATCAATATAACATGCATTATTACCCATATAATGCAGTTATTATCGCTAGAACTGTAATAATTATACTCATTACTTATATTATTAGCAATATAACGTGCATTATTACCCATATAAAAGAGTTATTATCGCTAGAACTGTAATAATTATACTTATTACATATACTATTAGCAGTATAACGTGCATTATTACTAACATAATGCAGTTATTATAGCCAGAACTGTAATAATTATACTTACTACTTATATTATTCTCGATATAACAAGCATTATTACCCATATTATGCAGTTATTATCGCTAGAACTATAATCAATATACGTACTACTTTTATTATCATCAATATAACATGCATTATTACCCATATTATGCAGTTATTTTGGATAGAACTGTAATAAATATACTTATTACTTTTATTATTATCAATATTACATGCACTATTTGCCATATTTTACTATTATTATCGCTAGAACTATAATAATTATACTTATCACTCCCAATATTATCAATATAACATGCATTATTACCTATATAATGCAGTTATTATCGCTAGAATTGTAATAATTATACTTATTACTTATATTATTATCAATATGACATGCATTATTACCCATATAGTGCAGTTATTATCGCTAGAACTGTAATAATTATACTTATTACTTATATTACTATCAATATAACATGCATTATTACCCCTATAATGGAGTTATTATCGCTAGAACTGTAATAATTATACTTATTATTTATATTATTATCAATATAACGTGCATTATTACCCATATAATGCAGTTATTATCGACAAAAGTATAATAAATATACTTATTACTTTTATTATTATCAGTATAACATGTACTATTAGCCATATTTTCGTATTCTTATCGCTAGAACTATAATAATTATACTTATTACTCCCGATATTATCAATATAACATGCATTATTACCCATATAATGCAGTTATAATCGCTAGAACTATAATAAATATACTTAGTACTTTTATTATTACCAATATAACATGCACTATTACCCATATAATGCAGTTATTATCGCTAGAACTGTAATAATTATACTTATTACATATACTATTAGCAATATAACGTGCATTATTACCCATATAATGCAGTTATTATAGGCAGAACTGTAATAATTATACATACTACTTATATTATTCTCGATATAACATGCATTATTACCCATATTATGCAGTTATTATCGCTAGAACTATAATAAATAGACGTATTACTTTTATTATCAGCAATATAACATGCATTATTACCCATATTATGCAGTTATTATCGATAGAACTGTAATAAAGATACTTATTACTTTTACTATTATCAATATAACATGCACTATTAGCCATATTTTACTATTCTAATCGCTAGAACTCTAATAATTATACTTATTACTCCCGATATTATCAATATAACATGCCTTATTACGCATATAATGCAGTTATTATCGCTAGAACTCTAATAATTATACTTATTACTTATATTATTAGCAATATAACGTGCATTATTACCCATATAATGCAGTTATTATCGCTAGAACTGTAATAATTATACTTATTACTTATATTATTATCAGTATGACATGCATTATTACCCATATAATGGCGTTATTATCGCTAGAACTGTAATAATTATACTTATTACATATACTATTAGCAGTATAACGTGCATTATTACCCACATAATGCAGTTATTATAGCCAGAACTGTAATAATTATACTTACTACTTATATTATTCTCAATATAACATGCATTATTACCCATATTATGCAGTTATTATCGCTAGAACTATAATAAATATACGTACTACTTTTATTATCATCAATATAACATGCATTATTACCCATATTATGCAGTTATTATCGATAGAACTGTAATAAATATACTTATTACTTTTATTATTATCAATATTACATGCACTATTTGCCATATTTTACTATTATTATCGCTAGAACTATAATAATTATACTTATCACTCCCAATATTATCAATATAACATGCATTATTACCCATGTAATGCAGTTATTATCGCTAGAATTGTAATAATTATACTTATTACTTATATTACTATCAATATAACATGCATTATTACCCATATAATGCAGTTATTATAGCCAGAACTGTAATAAATATACGTACTACTTTTATTATCGTCAATATAACATGCATTATTACCCATATTATGCAGATATTATCGATAGAACTGTAATAAATATACTTATTACTTTTATTATTATCAATATAACATGCACTATTAGCCATATTGTACTATTATTATCGCTAGAACTATAATAATTATACTTATTACTCCCGATATTATCAATATAACATGCATTATTACCCATATAATGCAGTTATTATCGCTAGAACTGTAGTAATTATACTTATTACATATACTATTAGCAGTATAACGTGCATTATTACCCACATAATGCAGTTATTATAGCCAGAACTGTAATAATTATACTTACTACTTATATTATTCTCAATATAACATGCATTATTACCCATATTATGCAGTTATTATCGCTAGAACTATAATAAATATACGTACTACTTTTATTATCATCAATATAACATGCACTATTACCCATATTATGCAGTTATTATCGATAGAACTGTAATAAAGACACTTAGTACTTTTACTATTATCAATATAACATGCACTATTAGCCATATTTTACTATTATTATCGCTAGAACTATAATAATTATACTTATTACTCCCGATATTATCAATATAACATGCCTTATTACCCATATAATGCAGTTATTATCGCTAGAACTGTAATAATTATACTTATTACTTATATTATTAGCAATATAACGTGCATTATTACCCATGTAATGCAGTTATTATCGCTAGAACTGTAATAATTATACTTATTACTTATATTATTATCAATATAACATGCATTATTACCCATATAATGGAGTTATTATCGCTAGAACTGTAATAATTATACTTATTACTTATATTATCATCAATATAACATGCATTATTACCCATATAATGCAGTTATTATCGACAGAAGTATAATAAATATACTTATTACTTTTATTATTATCAATATTACATGCACTATTTGCCATATTTTACTATTATTATCGCTAGAACTATAATAATTATACTTATCACTCCCAATATTATCAATATAACATGCATTATTACCCATGTAATGCAGTTATTATCGCTAGAACTGCAATAATTATACTTATTACTTATATTATTAGCAATATAACGTGCATTATTACCCATATAATGCAGTTATTATCGCTGGAACTATAATAAATACACGTATTACTTTTATTATCATCAACATAACATGCATTATTACCCATATTATGCAGTTATTATCGATAGAACTGTAATAATTATACTTATTGCTTATATTATTAGCAATATAACGTGCATTATTACCCATATAATGCAGTTATTATCGCTAGAACTATAATAATTATACTTATTACTCCCGATATTATCAATATAACATGCATTATTACCCATATAATGCAGTTATTATCGCTAGAACTGTAATAATTATACTCATTACTTATATTATTAGCAATATAACGTGCATTATTACCCATATTATGCAGTTATTATCGCTAGAACTGTAATAATTATACTTATTACTTATATTATTATCAGTATGACATGCATTATTACCCATATAATGGCGTTATTATCGCTAGAACTGTAATAATTATACTTATTACATATACTATTAGCAGTATAACGTGCATTATTACCCACATAATGCAGTTATTATAGCCAGAACTGTAATAATTATACTTACTACTTATATTATTATCAATAGAACATGCATTATTACCCATATTATGCAGTTATTATCGCTAGAACTATAATAAATATACTTATTACTCCCGATATTATCAATATAACATGCATTAATACCCATATAATGCAATTACTATCGCTAGAACTGTAATAACTATACTTATTACTTATATTATTAGCAATATAACGTGCATTATTACCCATATAATGCAGTTATTATCGCTAGAACTGTAATAATTATACTTATTACTTATAGTATTAGCAATATAACGTGCATTATTACCCATATTATGCAGTTATTATCGATAGAACTGTAATAAAGACACTTAGTACTTTTACTATTATCAATATAACATGCACTATTAGCCATATTTTACTATTATTATCGCTAAAACTATAATAATTATACTTATTACTCCCGATATTATCAATATAACATGCCTTATTACGCATATAATGCAGTTATTATCGCTAGAACTGTAACAATTATACTTATTACTTATATTATTAGCAATATAACGTGCATTATTACCCATATTATGCAGTTATTATCGCTAGAACTATAATAATTATACTTATTACTCCCGATATTATCAATATAACATGCATTATTACCCATATAATGCAGTTATTATCGCTAGAACTGTAATAATTATACTCATTACTTATATTATTAGCAATATAACGTGCATTATTACCCATATAAAAGAGTTATTATCGCTAGAACTGTAATAATTATACTTATTACATATACTATTAGCAGTATAACGTGCATTATTACTAACATAATGCAGTTATTATAGCCAGAACTGTAATAATTATACTTACTACTTATATTATTCTCGATATAACAAGCATTATTACCCATATTATGCAGTTATTATCGCTAGAACTATAATCAATATACGTACTACTTTTATTATCATCAATATAACATGCATTATTACCCATATTATGCAGTTATTTTGGATAGAACTGTAATAAATATACTTATTACTTTTATTATTATCAATATTACATGCACTATTTGCCATATTTTACTATTATTATCGCTAGAACTATAATAATTATACTTATCACTCCCAATATTATCAATATAACATGCATTATTACCTATATAATGCAGTTATTATCGCTAGAATTGTAATAATTATACTTATTACTTATATTATTATCAATATGACATGCATTATTACCCATATAGTGCAGTTATTATCGCTAGAACTGTAATAATTATACTTATTACTTATATTACTATCAATATAACATGCATTATTACCCCTATAATGGAGTTATTATCGCTAGAACTGTAATAATTATACTTATTATTTATATTATTATCAATATAACGTGCATTATTACCCATATAATGCAGTTATTATCGACAAAAGTATAATAAATATACTTATTACTTTTATTATTATCAGTATAACATGTACTATTAGCCATATTTTCGTATTCTTATCGCTAGAACTATAATAATTATACTTATTACTCCCGATATTATCAATATAACATGCATTATTACCCATATAATGCAGTTATAATCGCTAGAACTATAATAAATATACTTAGTACTTTTATTATTACCAATATAACATGCACTATTACCCATATAATGCAGTTATTATCGCTAGAACTGTAATAATTATACTTATTACATATACTATTAGCAATATAACGTGCATTATTACCCATATAATGCAGTTATTATAGGCAGAACTGTAATAATTATACATACTACTTATATTATTCTCGATATAACATGCATTATTACCCATATTATGCAGTTATTATCGCTAGAACTATAATAAATAGACGTATTACTTTTATTATCAGCAATATAACATGCATTATTACCCATATTATGCAGTTATTATCGATAGAACTGTAATAAAGATACTTATTACTTTTACTATTATCAATATAACATGCACTATTAGCCATATTTTACTATTCTAATCGCTAGAACTCTAATAATTATACTTATTACTCCCGATATTATCAATATAACATGCCTTATTACGCATATAATGCAGTTATTATCGCTAGAACTCTAATAATTATACTTATTACTTATATTATTAGCAATATAACGTGCATTATTACCCATATAATGCAGTTATTATCGCTAGAACTGTAATAATTATACTTATTACTTATATTATTATCAGTATGACATGCATTATTACCCATATAATGGCGTTATTATCGCTAGAACTGTAATAATTATACTTATTACATATACTATTAGCAGTATAACGTGCATTATTACCCACATAATGCAGTTATTATAGCCAGAACTGTAATAATTATACTTACTACTTATATTATTCTCAATATAACATGCATTATTACCCATATTATGCAGTTATTATCGCTAGAACTATAATAAATATACGTACTACTTTTATTATCATCAATATAACATGCATTATTACCCATATTATGCAGTTATTATCGATAGAACTGTAATAAAGACACTTAGTACTTTTACTATTATCAATATAACATGCACTATTAGCCATACTTTACTATTATTATCGCTAGAACTATAATAATTATACTTATTACTCCCGATATTATCAATATAAGATGCATTATTACCCATATAATGCAATTATTATCGCTAGAACTGTAATAATTATACTCATTACTTATATTATTAGCAATATAACGTGCATTATTACCCATATTATGCAGTTATTATCGCTAGAACTGTAATAGTTATACTTATTACTTATATTATTATCAGTATGACATGCATTATTACCCATATAATGGTGTTATTATCGCTAGAACTGTAATAATTATACTTATTACATATACTATTAGCAGTATAACGTGCATTATTACCCACATAATGCAGTTATTATAGCCAGAACTGTAATAATTATACTTACTACTTATATTATTCTCAATATAACATGCATTATTACCCATATTATGCAGTTATTATCGCTAGAGCTATAATAAATATACGTACTACTTTTATTATCATCAATATAACATGCATTATTACCCATATTATGCAGTTATTATCGATAGAACTGTAATAAAGACACTTAGTACTTTTACTATTATCAATATAACATGCACTATTAGCCATATTTTACTATTATTATCGCTAGAACTATAATAATTATACTTATTACTCCCGATATTATCAATATAACATGCCTTATTACGCATATAATGCAGTTATTATCGCTAGAACTGTAATAATTATACTTATTACTTTTATTATTATCAATATAACATGCACTATTGGCCATATTGTACTATTATTATCGCTAGAACTATAATAATTATACTTATTACTCCCGATATTATCAATATAACATGCATTATTACCCATATAATGCAGTTATTATCGCTGGAACTATAATAAATAAACGTATTACTTTTATTATCATCAACATAACATGCATTATTACCCATATTATGCAGTTATTATCGATAGAACTGTAATAATTATACTTATTGCTTATATTATTAGCAATATAACGTGCATTATTACCCATATTATGCAGTTATTAGCGCTAGAACTGTAATAATTATACTTATAACTTATATTATTATCAGTATGACATGCATTATTACCCATATAATGGAGTTATTATCGCTAGAACTGTAATAATTATACTTACTACATATACTATTAGCAGTATAACGTGCATTATTACCCATATAATGCAGTTATTATAGCCAGAACTGTAATAATTATACTTACTACTTATATTATTCTCAAGATAACATGCATTATTACCCATATAATGGAGTTATTATCGCTAGAACTGTAATAATTATACTTATTACTTATATTATTATCAATATAACATGCATTATTACCCATATAATGCAGCTATTATCGACAGAAGTATAATAAATATACTTATTACTTTTATTATTATCAGTATAACATGTACTATTAGCCATATTTTCCTATTCTTATCGCTAGAACTATAATAATTATACTTATTACTCCCGATATTATCAATATAACATGCATTATTACCCATATAATGCAGTTATTATCGCTAGAACTGTAATAATTATACTTATTACTTTTATTATTATCAATATAACATGCACTATTAGCCATATTTTACTATTATTATCGCTAGAGCTATAATAATTATACTTATTACTCCCGATATTACCAATATAACATGCATTATGACCCACATAATGCAGTTATTATAGCCAGAACTGTAATAATTATACTTACTACTTATATTATTCTCAATATAACATGCATTATTACCCATATTATGCAGTTTTTATCGCCAGAACTATAATAAATAGACGTATTACTTTTATTATCATCAATATAACATGCATTATTACCCATATTATGCAGTTATTATCGATAGAACTGTAATAAAGATACTTATTACTTTTACTATTATCAATATAACATGCACTATTAGCCATATTTTACTATTATTATCGCTAGAACTATAATAATTATACTTATTACTCCCGATATTATCAATATAACATGCATTATTACGCATATAATGCAGTTATTATCGCTAGAACTGTAATAAATATACTTACTACTTTCATTATCATCAATATAACATGCATTATTGCCAATATTATGCAGTTATTATCGCTAGAACTGTAATAATTATACTTATTACTTATATTATTATCAGTATGACATGCATTGTTACCCATATAATGGAGTTATTATCGCTAGAACTGTAATAATTATACTTATCACATATACTATTAGCAATATAACGTGCATTATTACCCATATAATGCAGTTATTATAGCCAGAACTGTAATAAATATACGTACTACTTTTATTATCGTCAATATAACATGCATTATTACCCATATTATGCAGATATTATCGATAGAACTGTAATAAATATACTTATTACTTTTATTATTATCAATATAACATGCACTATTAGCCATATTGTACTATTATTATCGCTAGAACTATAATAATTATACTTATTACTCCCGATATTATCAATATAACATGCATTATTACCCATATAATGCAGTTATTATCGCTAGAACTGTAATAATTATACTCATTACTTATATTATTAGCAATATAACGTGCATTATTACCCATATAATGGAGTTATTATCGCTAGAACTGTAATAATTATACTTATTACATATACTATTAGCAGTATAACGTGCATTATTACTAACATAATGCAGTTATTATAGCCAGAACTGTAATAATTATACTTACTACTTATATTATTCTCGATATAACATGCATTATTACCCATATTATGCAGTTATTATCGCTAGAACTATAATAAATATACGTACTACTTTTATTATCATCAATATAACATGAATTATTACCCATATTATGCAGTTATTTTGGATAGAACTGTAATAAATATACTTATTACTTTTATTATTATCAATATTACATGCACTATTTGCCATATTTTACTATTATTATCGCTAGAACTATAATAATTATACTTATCACTCCCAATATTATCAATATAACATGCATTATTACCCATATAATGCAGTTATTATCGCTAGAATTGTAATAATTATACTTATTACTTATATTACTATCAATATAACATGCATTATTACCCATATAATGCAGTTATTATAGCCAGAACTGTAATAAATATACGTACTACTTTTATTATCGTCAATATAACATGCATTATTACCCATATTATGCAGATATTATCGATAGAACTGTAATAAATATACTTATTACTTTTATTATTATCAATATAACATGCACTATTAGCCATATTGTACTATTATTATCGCTAGAACTATAATAATTATACTTATTACTCCCGATATTATCAATATAACATGCATTATTACCCATATAATGCAGTTATTATCGCTAGAACTGTAGTAATTATACTTATTACATATACTATTAGCAGTATAACGTGCATTATTACCCACATAATGCAGTTATTATAGCCAGAACTGTAATAATTATACTTACTACTTATATTATTCTCAATATAACATGCATTATTACCCATATTATGCAGTTATTATCGCTAGAACTATAATAAATATACGTACTACTTTTATTATCATCAATATAACATGCACTATTACCCATATTATGCAGTTATTATCGATAGAACTGTAATAAAGACACTTAGTACTTTTACTATTATCAATATAACATGCACTATTAGCCATATTTTACTATTATTATCGCTAGAACTATAATAATTATACTTATTACTCCCGATATTATCAATATAACATGCCTTATTACCCATATAATGCAGTTATTATCGCTAGAACTGTAATAATTATACTTATTACTTATATTATTAGCAATATAACGTGCATTATTACCCATGTAATGCAGTTATTATCGCTAGAACTGTAATAATTATACTTATTACTTATATTATTATCAATATAACATGCATTATTACCCATATAATGGAGTTATTATCGCTAGAACTGTAATAATTATACTTATTACTTATATTATCATCAATATAACATGCATTATTACCCATATAATGCAGTTATTATCGACAGAAGTATAATAAATATACTTATTACTTTTATTATTATCAATATTACATGCACTATTTGCCATATTTTACTATTATTATCGCTAGAACTATAATAATTATACTTATCACTCCCAATATTATCAATATAACATGCATTATTACCCATGTAATGCAGTTATTATCGCTAGAACTGCAATAATTATACTTATTACTTATATTATTAGCAATATAACGTGCATTATTACCCATATAATGCAGTTATTATCGCTGGAACTATAATAAATACACGTATTACTTTTATTATCATCAACATAACATGCATTATTACCCATATTATGCAGTTATTATCGATAGAACTGTAATAATTATACTTATTGCTTATATTATTAGCAATATAACGTGCATTATTACCCATATAATGCAGTTATTATCGCTAGAACTATAATAATTATACTTATTACTCCCGATATTATCAATATAACATGCATTATTACCCATATAATGCAGTTATTATCGCTAGAACTGTAATAATTATACTCATTACTTATATTATTAGCAATATAACGTGCATTATTACCCATATTATGCAGTTATTATCGCTAGAACTGTAATAATTATACTTATTACTTATATTATTATCAGTATGACATGCATTATTACCCATATAATGGCGTTATTATCGCTAGAACTGTAATAATTATACTTATTACATATACTATTAGCAGTATAACGTGCATTATTACCCACATAATGCAGTTATTATAGCCAGAACTGTAATAATTATACTTACTACTTATATTATTATCAATAGAACATGCATTATTACCCATATTATGCAGTTATTATCGCTAGAACTATAATAAATATACTTATTACTCCCGATATTATCAATATAACATGCATTAATACCCATATAATGCAATTACTATCGCTAGAACTGTAATAACTATACTTATTACTTATATTATTAGCAATATAACGTGCATTATTACCCATATAATGCAGTTATTATCGCTAGAACTGTAATAATTATACTTATTACTTATAGTATTAGCAATATAACGTGCATTATTACCCATATTATGCAGTTATTATCGATAGAACTGTAATAAAGACACTTAGTACTTTTACTATTATCAATATAACATGCACTATTAGCCATATTTTACTATTATTATCGCTAAAACTATAATAATTATACTTATTACTCCCGATATTATCAATATAACATGCCTTATTACGCATATAATGCAGTTATTATCGCTAGAACTGTAACAATTATACTTATTACTTATATTATTAGCAATATAACGTGCATTATTACCCATATTATGCAGTTATTATCGCTAGAACTATAATAATTATACTTATTACTCCCGATATTATCAATATAACATGCATTATTACCCATATAATGCAGTTATTATCGCTAGAACTGTAATAATTATACTCATTACTTATATTATTAGCAATATAACGTGCATTATTACCCATATAAAAGAGTTATTATCGCTAGAACTGTAATAATTATACTTATTACATATACTATTAGCAGTATAACGTGCATTATTACTAACATAATGCAGTTATTATAGCCAGAACTGTAATAATTATACTTACTACTTATATTATTCTCGATATAGCAAGCATTATTACCCATATTATGCAGTTATTATCGCTAGAACTATAATAAATATACGTACTACTTTTATTATCATCAATATAACATGCATTATTACCCATATTATGCAGTTATTTTGGATAGAACTGTAATAAATATACTTATTACTTTTATTATTATCAATATTACATGCACTATTTGCCATATTTTACTATTATTATCGCTAGAACTATAATAATTATACTTATCACTCCCAATATTATCAATATAACATGCATTATTACCTATATAATGCAGTTATTATCGCTAGAATTGTAATAATTATACTTATTACTTATATTATTATCAATATGACATGCATTATTACCCATATAGTGCAGTTATTATCGCTAGAACTGTAATAATTATACTTATTACTTATATTACTATCAATATAACATGCATTATTACCCCTATAATGGAGTTATTATCGCTAGAACTGTAATAATTATACTTATTATTTATATTATTATCAATATAACGTGCATTATTACCCATATAATGCCGTTATTATCGACAAAAGTATAATAAATATACTTATTACTTTTATTATTATCAGTATAACATGTACTATTAGCCATATTTTCGTATTCTTATCGCTAGAACTATAATAATTATACTTATTACTCCCGATATTATCAATATAACATGCATTATTACCCATATAATGCAGTTATAATCGCTAGAACTATAATAAATATACTTAGTACTTTTATTATTACCAATATAACATGCACTATTACCCATATAATGCAGTTATTATCGCTAGAACTGTAATAATTATACTTATTACATATACTATTAGCAATATAACGTGCATTATTACCCATATAATGCAGTTATTATAGGCAGAACTGTAATAATTATACATACTACTTATATTATTCTCGATATAACATGCATTATTACCCATATTATGCAGTTAGTATCGCTAGAACTATAATAAATAGACGTATTACTTTTATTATCAGCAATATAACATGCATTATTACCCATATTATGCAGTTATTATCGATAGAACTGTAATAAAGATACTTATTGCTTTTACTATTATCAATATAACATGCACTATTAGCCATATTTTACTATTCTAATCGCTAGAACTCTAATAATTATACTTATTACTCCCGATATTATCAATATAACATGCCTTATTACGCATATAATGCAGTTATTATCGCTAGAACTCTAATAATTATACTTATTACTTATATTATTAGCAATATAACGTGCATTATTACCCATATAATGCAGTTATTATCGCTAGAACTGTAATAATTATACTTATTACTTATATTATTATCAGTATGACATGCATTATTACCCATATAATGGCGTTATTATCGCTAGAACTGTAATAATTATACTTATTACATATACTATTAGCAGTATAACGTGCATTATTACCCACATAATGCAGTTATTATAGCCAGAACTGTAATAATTATACTTACTACTTATATTATTCTCAATATAACATGCATTATTACCCATATTATGCAGTTATTATCGCTAGAACTATAATAAATATACGTACTACTTTTATTATCATCAATATAACATGCATTATTACCCATATTATGCAGTTATTATCGATAGAACTGTAATAAAGACACTTAGTACTTTTACTATTATCAATATAACATGCACTATTAGCCATACTTTACTATTATTATCGCTAGAACTATAATAATTATACTTATTACTCCCGATATTATCAATATAACATGCATTATTACCCATATAATGCAATTATTATCGCTAGAACTGTAATAATTATACTCATTACTTATATTATTAGCAATATAACGTGCATTATTACCCATATTATGCAGTTATTATCGCTAGAACTGTAATAGTTATACTTATTACTTATATTATTATCAGTATGACATGCATTATTACCCATATAATGGTGTTATTATCGCTAGAACTGTAATAATTATACTTATTACATATACTATTAGCAGTATAACGTGCATTATTACCCACATAATGCAGTTATTATAGCCAGAACTGTAATAATTATACTTACTACTTATATTATTCTCAATATAACATGCATTATTACCCATATTATGCAGTTATTATCGCTAGAGCTATAATAAATATACGTACTACTTTTATTATCATCAATATAACATGCATTATTACCCATATTATGCAGTTATTATCGATAGAACTGTAATAAAGACACTTAGTACTTTTACTATTATCAATATAACATGCACTATTAGCCATATTTTACTATTATTATCGCTAGAACTATAATAATTATACTTATTACTCCCGATATTATCAATATAACATGCCTTATTACGCATATAATGCAGTTATTATCGCTAGAACTGTAATAATTATACTTATTACTTTTATTATTATCAATATAACATGCACTATTGGCCATATTGTACTATTATTATCGCTAGAACTATAATAATTATACTTATTACTCCCGATATTATCAATATAACATGCATTATTACCCATATAATGCAGTTATTATCGCTGGAACTATAATAAATAAACGTATTACTTTTATTATCATCAACATAACATGCATTATTACCCATATTATGCAGTTATTATCGATAGAACTGTAATAATTATACTTATTGCTTATATTATTAGCAATATAACGTGCATTATTACCCATATTATGCAGTTATTAGCGCTAGAACTGTAATAATTATACTTATAACTTATATTATTATCAGTATGACATGCATTATTACCCATATAATGGAGTTATTATCGCTAGAACTGTAATAATTATACTTACTACATATACTATTAGCAGTATAACGTGCATTATTACCCATATAATGCAGTTATTATAGCCAGAACTGTAATAATTATACTTACTACTTATATTATTCTCAAGATAACATGCATTATTACCCATATAATGGAGTTATTATCGCTAGAACTGTAATAATTATACTTATTACTTATATTATTATCAATATAACATGCATTATTACCCATATAATGCAGCTATTATCGACAGAAGTATAATAAATATACTTATTACTTTTATTATTATCAGTATAACATGTACTATTAGCCATATTTTCCTATTCTTATCGCTAGAACTATAATAATTATACTTATTACTCCCGATATTATCAATATAACATGCATTATTACCCATATAATGCAGTTATTATCGCTAGAACTGTAATAATTATACTTATTACTTTTATTATTATCAATATAACATGCACTATTAGCCATATTTTACTATTATTATCGCTAGAGCTATAATAATTATACTTATTACTCCCGATATTACCAATATAACATGCATTATGACCCACATAATGCAGTTATTATAGCCAGAACTGTAATAATTATACTTACTACTTATATTATTCTCAATATAACATGCACTATTACCCATATTATGCAGTTATTATCGCTAGAACTGTAATAGTTATACTTATTACTTATATTATTATCAATATAACATGCCTTATTACGCATATAATGCAGTTATTATCGCTAGAACTGTAATAATTATACTTATTACATATACTATTAGCAATATAACGTGCATTATTACCCATATAATGCAGTTATTATAGCCAGAACTGTAATAATTATACATACTACTTATATTATTCTCGATATAACATGCATTATTACCCATATTATGCAGTTATTATCGCTAGAACTATAATAAATAGACGTATTACTTTTATTATCAGCAATATAACATGCATTATTACCCATATTATGCAGTTATTATCGATAGAACTGTAATAAAGATACTTATTACTTTTACTATTATCAATATAACATGCACTATTAGCCATATTTTACTATTCTAATCGCTAGAACTCTAATAATTATACTTATTACTCCCGATATTATCAATATAACATGCCTTATTACGCATATAATGCAGTTATTATCGCTAGAACTCTAATAATTATACTTATTACTTATATTATTAGCAATATAACGTGCATTATTACCCATATAATGCAGTTATTATCGCTAGAACTGTAATAATTATACTTATTACTTATATTATTATCAGTATGACATGCATTATTACCCATATAATGGCGTTATTATCGCTAGAACTGTAATAATTATACTTATTACATATACTATTAGCAGTATAACGTGCATTATTACCCACATAATGCAGTTATTATAGCCAGAACTGTAATAATTATACTTACTACTTATATTATTCTCAATATAACATGCATTATTACCCATATTATGCAGTTATTATCGCTAGAGCTATAATAAATATACGTACTACTTTTATTATCATCAATATAACATGCATTATTACCCATATTATGCAGTTATTATCGATAGAACTGTAATAAAGACACTTAGTACTTTTACTATTATCAATATAACATGTACTATTAGCCATATTTTACTATTATTATCGCTAGAACTATAATAATTATACTTATTACTCCCGATATTATCAATATAACATGCCTTATTACGCATATAATGCAGTTATTATCGCTAGAACTGTAATAATTATACTTATTACTTTTATTATTATCAATATAACATGCACTATTGGCCATATTGTACTATTATTATCGCTAGAACTATAATAATTATACTTATTACTCCCGATATTATCAATATAACATGCATTATTACCCATATAATGCAGTTATTATCGCTGGAACTATAATAAATACACGTATTACTTTTATTATCATCAACATAACATGCATTATTACCCATATTATGCAGTTATTATCGATAGAACTGTAATAATTATACTTATTGCTTATATTATTAGCAATATAACGTGCATTATTACCCATATTATGCAGTTATTATCGCTAGAACTGTAATAATTATACTTATAACTTATATTATTATCAGTATGACATGCATTATTACCCATATAATGGAGTTATTATCGCTAGAACTGTAATAATTATACTTACTACGTATACTATTAGCAGTATAACGTGCATTATTACCCATATAATGCAGTTACTATAGCCAGAACTGTAATAATTATACTTACTACTTATATTATTCTCAAGATAACATGCATTATTACCCATATAATGGAGTTATTATCGCTAGAACTGTAATAATTATACTTATTACTTATATTATTATCAATATAACATGCATTATTACCCATATAATGCAGCTATTATCGACAGAAGTATAATAAATATACTTATTACTTTTATTATTATCAGTATAACATGTACTATTAGCCATATTTTCCTATTCTTATCGCTAGAACTATAATAATTATACTTATTACTCCCGATATTATCAATATAACATGCATTATTACCCATATAATGCAGTTATTATCGCTAGAACTGTAATAATTATACTTATTACTTTTATTATTATCAATATAACATGCACTATTAGCCATATTTTACTATTATTATCGCTAGAGCTATAATAATTATACTTATTACTCCCGATATTACCAATATAACATGCATTATGACCCACATAATGCAGTTATTATAGCCAGAACTGTAATAATTATACTTACTACTTATATTATTCTCAATATAACATGCACTATTACCCATATTATGCAGTTATTATCGCTAGAACTGTAATAGTTATACTTATTACTTATATTATTAGCAATATAACGTGCATCATTACCCATGTAATGCAGTTATTATCGCTAGAACTGTAATAATTATACTTATTACTTATATTGTTATCAATATAACATGCATTATTACCCATATAATGGAGTTATTATCGCTAGAACTGTAATAATTATACTTATTACTTATATTATTATCAATATAACATGCATTATTACCCATATAATGCAGTTATTATCGACAGAAGTATAATAAATATACTTATTACTTTTATTATTATCAATATAACAGGCATTAATAGCCATATTTTACTATTATTATCGCTAGAACTATAATAATTATACTTATTACTCCCGATATTATCAATATAACATGCATTATTACGCATATAATGCAGTTATTATCGCTAGAACTGTAATAAATATACTTACTACTTTCATTATCATCAATATAACATGCATTATTGCCCATATTATGCAGTTATTATCGCTAGAACTGTAATAATTATACTTATTACTTATATTATTATCAGTATGACATGCATTATTACCCATGTAATGGAGTTATTATCGCTAGAACTGTAATAATTATACTTATTACATATACTATTAGCAATATAACGTGCATTATTACCCATGTAATGCAGTTATTATAGCCAGAACTGTAATCATTATACTTACTACTTATATTATTCTCAATATAACATGCATTATTACCCATATTATGCAGTTTTTATCGCTAGAACTATAATAAATAGACGTATTACTTTTATTATCATCAATATAACATGCATTATTACCCATATTATGCAGTTATTATCGATAGAACTGTAATAAAGATACTTATTACTTTTACTATTATCAATATAACATGCCTTATTACGCATATAATGCAGTTATTATCGCTAGAACTATAATAAATAGACGTATTACTTTTATTATCAGCAATATAACATGCATTATTACCCATATTATGCAGTTATTATCGATAGAACTGTAATAAAGATACTTATTACTTTTACTATTATCAATATAACATGCACTATTAGCCATATTTTACTATTATTATCGCTAGAACTATAATAATTATACATATTACTCCCGATATTATCAATATAACATGCCTTATTACGCATATAATGCAGTTATTATCGCTAGAACTGTAATAATTATACTTATTACATATACTATTAGCAATATAACGTGCATTATTACCCATATAATGCAGTTATTATAGCCAGAACTGTAATAATTATACATACTACTTATATTATTCTCAATATAACATGCATTATTACCCATATAATGCAGTTATTATCGCTAGAACTGTAATAATTATACTTATTACTTATATTATTATCAGTATGACATGCATTATTACCCATGTAATGGAGTTATTATCGCTAGAACTGTAATAATTATACTTATTACATATACTATTAGCAATATAACGTGCATTATTACCCATATAATGCAGTTATTATAGGCAGAACTGTAATAATTATACATACTACTTATATTATTCTCGATATAACATGCATTATTACCCATATTATGCAGTTATTATCGCTAGAACTATAATAAATAGACGTATTACTTTTATTATCAGCAATATAACATGCATTATTACCCATATTATGCAGTTATTATCGATAGAACTGTAATAAAGATACTTATTACTTTTACTATTATCAATATAACATGCACTATTAGCCATATTTTACTATTCTAATCGCTAGAACTCTAATAATTATACTTATTACTCCCGATATTATCAATATAACATGCCTTATTACGCATATAATGCAGTTATTATCGCTAGAACTCTAATAATTATACTTATTACTTATATTATTAGCAATATAACGTGCATTATTACCCATATAATGCAGTTATTATCGCTAGAACTGTAATAATTATACTTATTACTTATATTATTATCAGTATGACATGCATTATTACCCATATAATGGCGTTATTATCGCTAGAACTGTAATAATTATACTTATTACATATACTATTAGCAGTATAACGTGCATTATTACCCACATAATGCAGTTATTATAGCCAGAACTGTAATAATTATACTTACTACTTATATTATTCTCAATATAACATGCATTATTACCCATATTATGCAGTTATTATCGCTAGAACTATAATAAATATACGTACTACTTTTATTATCATCAATATAACATGCATTATTACCCATATTATGCAGTTATTATCGATAGAACTGTAATAAAGACACTTAGTACTTTTACTATTATCAATATAACATGCACTATTAGCCATACTTTACTATTATTATCGCTAGAACTATAATAATTATACTTATTACTCCCGATATTATCAATATAACATGCATTATTACCCATATAATGCAATTATTATCGCTAGAACTGTAATAATTATACTCATTACTTATATTATTAGCAATATAACGTGCATTATTACCCATATTATGCAGTTATTATCGCTAGAACTGTAATAGTTATACTTATTACTTATATTATTATCAGTATGACATGCATTATTACCCATATAATGGTGTTATTATCGCTAGAACTGTAATAATTATACTTATTACATATACTATTAGCAGTATAACGTGCATTATTACCCACATAATGCAGTTATTATAGCCAGAACTGTAATAATTATACTTACTACTTATATTATTCTCAATATAACATGCATTATTACCCATATTATGCAGTTATTATCGCTAGAGCTATAATAAATATACGTACTACTTTTATTATCATCAATATAACATGCATTATTACCCATATTATGCAGTTATTATCGATAGAACTGTAATAAAGACACTTAGTACTTTTACTATTATCAATATAACATGCACTATTAGCCATATTTTACTATTATTATCGCTAGAACTATAATAATTATACTTATTACTCCCGATATTATCAATATAACATGCCTTATTACGCATATAATGCAGTTATTATCGCTAGAACTGTAATAATTATACTTATAACTTATATTATTATCAGTATGACATGCATTATTACCCATATAATGGAGTTATTATCGCTAGAACTGTAATAATTATACTTACTACATATACTATTAGCAGTATAACGTGCATTATTACCCATATAATGCAGTTATTATAGCCAGAACTGTAATAATTATACTTACTACTTATATTATTCTCAAGATAACATGCATTATTACCCATATAATGGAGTTATTATCGCTAGAACTGTAATAATTATACTTATTACTTATATTATTATCAATATAACATGCATTATTACCCATATAATGCAGTTATTATCGCTAGAACTGTAATAATTATACTTATTACTTTTATTATTATCAATATAACATGCACTATTAGCCATATTTTACTATTATTATCGCTAGAGCTATAATAATTATACTTATTACTCCCGATATTATCAATATAACATGCATTATGACCCACATAATGCAGTTATTATAGCCAGAACTGTAATAATTATACTTACTACTTATATTATTCTCAATATAACATGCACTATTACCCATATTATGCAGTTATTATCGCTAGAACTGTAATAGTTATACTTATTACTTATATTATTAGCAATATAACGTGCATTATTACCCATGTAATGCAGTTATTATCGCTGGAACTGTAATAATTATACTTATTACTTATATTATTATCAATATAACATGCATTATTACCCATATAATGGAGTTATTATCGCTAGAACTGTAATAATTATACTTATTACTTATATTATTATCAATATAACATACATTATTACTCATATAATGCAGTTATTATCGACAGAAGTATAATAAATATACTTATTACTTTTATTATTATCAATATAACAGGCACTAATAGCCATATTTTACTATTATTATCGCTAGAACTATAATAATTATACTTAGTACTCCCGATATTATCAATATAACACGCATTATTACGCATATAATGCAGTTATTATCGCTAGAACTGTAATAAATATACTTACTACTTTCATTATCATCAATATAACATGCATTATTGCCCATATTATGCAGTTATTATCGCTAGAACTGTAATAATTATACTTATTACTTATATTATTATCAGTATGACATGCATTATTACCCATGTAATGGAGTTATTATCGCTAGAACTGTAATAATTATACTTATTACATATACTATTAGCAATATAACGTGCATTATTACCCATGTAATGCAGTTATTATAGCCAGAACTGTAATAATTATACTTACTACTTATATTATTCTCAATATAACATGCATTATTACCCATATTATGCAGTTTTTATCGCCAGAACTATAATAAATAGACGTATTACTTTTATTATCATCAATATAACATGCATTATTACCCATATTATGCAGTTATTATCGATAGAACTGTAATAAAGATACTTATTACTTTTACTATTATCAATATAACATGCACTATTAGCCATATTTTACTATTATTATCGCTAGAACTATAATAATTATACTTATTACTCCCCATGTTATCAATATAACATGCCTTATTACGCTTATAATGCAGTTATTATCGCTAGAACTCTAATAATTATACTTATTACTTATATTATTAGCAATATAACGTGCATTATTACCCATATAATGCAGTTATTATCGCTAGAACTGTAATAATTATACTTACTACTTATATTATTCTCAATATAACATGCATTGTTACCCATATTATGCAGTTTTTATCGCTAGAACTATAATAAATAGACGTATTTCTTTTATTATCATCAATATAACATGCATTATTACCCATATTATGCAGTTATTATCTATAGAACTGTAATAAAGATACTTATTACTTTTACTATTATCAATATAACATGCACTATTAGCCATATTTTACTATTATTATCGCTAGAACTATAATAATTATACTTATTACTCCCGATATTATCAATATAACATGCATTATTACGCATATAATGCAGTTATTATCGCTAGAACTGTAATAAATATACTTACTACTTTCATTATCATCAATATAACATGCATTATTGCCCATATTATGCAGTTATTATCGCTAGAACTGTAATAATTATACTTATTACTTATATTATTATCAGTATGACATGCATTATTACCCATATAATGGAGTTATTATCGCTAGAACTGTAATAATTATACTTATCACATATACTATTAGCAATATAACGTGCATTATTACCCATATAATGCAGTTATTATAGCCAGAACTGTAATAAATATACGTACTACTTTTATTATCGTCAATATAACATGCATTATTACCCATATTATGCAGATATTATCGATAGAACTGTAATAAATATACTTATTACTTTTATTATTATCAATATAACATGCACTATTAGCCATATTGTACTATTATTATCGCTAGAACTATAATAATTATACTTATTACTCCCGATATTATCAATATAACATGCATTATTACCCATATAATGCAGTTATTATCGCTAGAACTGTAATAATTATACTCATTACTTATATTATTAGCAATATAACGTGCATTATTACCCATATAATGGAGTTATTATCGCTAGAACTGTAATAATTATACTTATTACATATACTATTAGCAGTATAACGTGCATTATTACTAACATAATGCAGTTATTATAGCCAGAACTGTAATAATTATACTTACTACTTATATTATTCTCGATATAACATGCATTATTACCCATATTATGCAGTTATTATCGCTAGAACTATAATAAATATACGTACTACTTTTATTATCATCAATATAACATGAATTATTACCCATATTATGCAGTTATTTTGGATAGAACAGTAATAAATATACTTATTACTTTTATTATTATCAATATTACATGCACTATTTGCCATATTTTACTATTATTATCGCTAGAACTATAATAATTATACTTATCACTCCCAATATTATCAATATAACATGCATTATTACCCATGTAATGCAGTTATTATCGCTAGAATTGTAATAATTATACTTATTACTTATATTACTATCAATATAACATGCATTATTACCCATATAATGCAGTTATTATCGCTAGAATTGTAATGATTATACTTATTACTTATATTATTATCAATATAACATGCATTATTACCCATATAATGGAGTTATTATCGCTAGAACTGTAATAATTATACTTATTACTTATATTATTAGCAATATAACGTGCATTATTACCCATATTATGCAGTTATTATCGCTAGAACTGTAATAATTATACTTATTACTTATATTATTATCAGTATGACATGCATTATTACCCATATAATGGTGTTATTATCGCTAGAACTGTAGTAATTATACTTATTACATATACTATTAGCAGTATAACGTGCATTATTACCCACATAATGCAGTTATTATAGCCAGAACTGTAATAATTATACTTACTACTTATATTATTCTCAATATAACATGCATTATTACCCATATTATGCAGTTATTATCGCTAGAACTATAATAAATATACGTACTACTTTTATTATCATCAATATAACATGCATTATTACCCATATTATGCAGTTATTATCGATAGAACTGTAATAAAGATACTTATTACTTTTACTATTATCAATATAACATGCACTATTAGCCATATTTTACTATTATTATCGCTAGAACTATAATAATTATACTTATTACTCCCGATATTATCAATATAACATGCCTTATTACACATATAATGCAGTTATTATCGCTAGAACTGTAATAATTATACTTATTACATATACTATTAGCAATATAACGTGCATTATTACCCATATAATGCAGTTATTATAGCCAGAACTGTAATAATTATACTTACTACTTATATTATTCTCAATATAACATGCATTATTACCCATATTATGCAGTTATTATCGCTAGAACTGTAATAATTATACTTATTACTTATATTATTATCAGTATGACATGCATTATTACCCATGTAATGGTGTTACTATCGCTAGAACTGTAATAATTATACTTATTACATATACTATTAGCAGTATAACGTGCATTATTACCCACATAATGCAGTTATTATAGCCAGAACTGTAATAATTATACTTACTACTTATATTATTCTCAATATAACATGCATTATTACCCATATTATGCAGTTATTATCGATAGAACTGTAATAAAGACACTTAGTACTTTTACTATTATCAATATAACATGCACTATTAGCCATATTTTACTATTATTATCGCTAGAACTATAATAATTATACTTATTACTCCCGATATTATCAATATAACATGCCTTATTACCCATATAATGCAGTTATTATCGCTAGAACTGTAATAATTATACTTATTACTTATATTATTATCAATATAACGTGCATTATTACCCATATAATGCAGTTATTATCGCTAGAACTGTAATAATTATACTTATTACTTATATTATTAGCAATATAACGTGCATTATTACCCATGTAATGCAGTTATTATCGCTAGAACTGTAATAATTATACTTATTACTTATATTATTATCAATATAACATGCATTATTAACCATATAATGGAGTTATTATCGCTAGAACTGTAATAATTATACTTATTACTTATATTGTTATGAATATAACATGCATTATTACCCATATAATGCAGTTATTATCGACAGAAGTATAATAAATATACTTATTACTTTTATTATTATCAATATAACAGGCACTAATAGCCATATTTTACTATTATTATCGCTAGAACTATAATAATTTTACTTATTACTCCCGATATTATCAATATAACATGCATTATTACGCATATAATGCAGTTATTATCGCTAGAACTGTAATAAATATACTTACTACTTTCATTATCATCAATTTAACATGCATTATTGCCTATATTATGCAGTTATTATCGCTAGAACTGTAAGAATTATACTTATTACTTATATTATTATCAGTATGACATGCATTATTACCCATGTAATGGAGTCATTATCGCTAGAACTGTAATAATTATACTTATTACATATACTATTAGCAATATAACGTGCATTATTACCCATATAATGCAGTTATTATAGCCAGAACTGTAATAATTATACTTACTACTTATATTATTCTCAATATAACATGCATTATTACCCATATTATGCAGTTATAATCGTTAGAACTATAATAAATAGACGTATTACTTTTATTATCATCAATATAACATGCATTATTGCCCATATTATGCAGTTATTATCGCTAGAACTGTAATAATTATACTTATTACTTATATTATTATCAGTATGACATGCATTATTACCCATGTAATGGAGTTATTATCGCTAGAACTGTAATAATTATACTTATTACATATACTATTAGCAATATAACGTGCATTATTACCCATGTAATGCAGTTATTATAGCCAGAACTGTAATAATTATACTTACTACTTATATTATTCTCAATATAACATGCATTATTACCCATATTATGCAGTTTTTATCGCCAGAACTATAATAAATAGACGTATTACTTTTATTATCATCAATATAACATGCATTATTACCCATATTATGCAGTTATTATCGATAGAACTGTAATAAAGATACTTATTACTTTTACTATTATCAATATAACATGCACTATTAGCCATATTTTACTATTATTATCGCTAGAACTATAATAATTATACTTATTACTCCCCATGTTATCAATATAACATGCCTTATTACGCTTATAATGCAGTTATTATCGCTAGAACTCTAATAATTATACTTATTACTTATATTATTAGCAATATAACGTGCATTATTACCCATATAATGCAGTTATTATCGCTAGAACTGTAATAATTATACTTACTACTTATATTATTCTCAATATAACATGCATTGTTACCCATATTATGCAGTTTTTATCGCTAGAACTATAATAAATAGACGTATTTCTTTTATTATCATCAATATAACATGCATTATTACCCATATTATGCAGTTATTATCTATAGAACTGTAATAAAGATACTTATTACTTTTACTATTATCAATATAACATGCACTATTAGCCATATTTTACTATTATTATCGCTAGAACTATAATAATTATACTTATTACTCCCGATATTATCAATATAACATGCATTATTACGCATATAATGCAGTTATTATCGCTAGAACTGTAATAAATATACTTACTACTTTCATTATCATCAATATAACATGCATTATTGCCCATATTATGCAGTTATTATCGCTGGAACTGTAATAATTATACTTATTACTTATATTATTATCAGTATGACATGCATTATTACCCATATAATGGAGTTATTATCGCTAGAACTGTAATAATTATACTTATCACATATACTATTAGCAATATAACGTGCATTATTACCCATATAATGCAGTTATTATAGCCAGAACTGTAATAAATATACGTACTACTTTTATTATCGTCAATATAACATGCATTATTACCCATATTATGCAGATATTATCGATAGAACTGTAATAAATATACTTATTACTTTTATTATTATCAATATAACATGCACTATTAGCCATATTGTACTATTATTATCGCTAGAACTATAATAATTATACTTATTACTCCCGATATTATCAATATAACATGCATTATTACCCATATAATGCAGTTATTATCGCTAGAACTGTAATAATTATACTCATTACTTATATTATTAGCAATATAACGTGCATTATTACCCATATAATGGAGTTATTATCGCTAGAACTGTAATAATTATACTTATTACATATACTATTAGCAGTATAACGTGCATTATTACTAACATAATGCAGTTATTATAGCCAGAACTGTAATAATTATACTTACTACTTATATTATTCTCGATATAACATGCATTATTACCCATATTATGCAGTTATTATCGCTAGAACTATAATAAATATACGTACTACTTTTATTATCATCAATATAACATGAATTATTACCCATATTATGCAGTTATTTTGGATAGAACAGTAATAAATATACTTATTACTTTTATTATTATCAATATTACATGCACTATTTGCCATATTTTACTATTATTATCGCTAGAACTATAATAATTATACTTATCACTCCCAATATTATCAATATAACATGCATTATTACCCATGTAATGCAGTTATTATCGCTAGAATTGTAATAATTATACTTATTACTTATATTACTATCAATATAACATGCATTATTACCCATATAATGCAGTTATTATCGCTAGAATTGTAATGATTATACTTATTACTTATATTATTATCAATATAACATGCATTATTACCCATATAATGGAGTTATTATCGCTAGAACTGTAATAATTATACTTATTACTTATATTATTAGCAATATAACGTGCATTATTACCCATATTATGCAGTTATTATCGCTAGAACTGTAATAATTATACTTATTACTTATATTATTATCAGTATGACATGCATTATTACCCATATAATGGTGTTATTATCGCTAGAACTGTAGTAATTATACTTATTACATATACTATTAGCAGTATAACGTGCATTATTACCCACATAATGCAGTTATTATAGCCAGAACTGTAATAATTATACTTACTACTTATATTATTCTCAATATAACATGCATTATTACCCATATTATGCAGTTATTATCGCTAGAACTATAATAAATATACGTACTACTTTTATTATCATCAATATAACATGCATTATTACCCATATTATGCAGTTATTATCGATAGAACTGTAATAAAGATACTTATTACTTTTACTATTATCAATATAACATGCACTATTAGCCATATTTTACTATTATTATCGCTAGAACTATAATAATTATACTTATTACTCCCGATATTATCAATATAACATGCCTTATTACACATATAATGCAGTTATTATCGCTAGAACTGTAATAATTATACTTATTACATATACTATTAGCAATATAACGTGCATTATTACCCATATAATGCAGTTATTATAGCCAGAACTGTAATAATTATACTTACTACTTATATTATTCTCAATATAACATGCATTATTACCCATATTATGCAGTTATTATCGCTAGAACTGTAATAATTATACTTATTACTTATATTATTATCAGTATGACATGCATTATTACCCATGTAATGGTGTTACTATCGCTAGAACTGTAATAATTATACTTATTACATATACTATTAGCAGTATAACGTGCATTATTACCCACATAATGCAGTTATTATAGCCAGAACTGTAATAATTATACTTACTACTTATATTATTCTCAATATAACATGCATTATTACCCATATTATGCAGTTATTATCGATAGAACTGTAATAAAGACACTTAGTACTTTTACTATTATCAATATAACATGCACTATTAGCCATATTTTACTATTATTATCGCTAGAACTATAATAATTATACTTATTACTCCCGATATTATCAATATAACATGCCTTATTACCCATATAATGCAGTTATTATCGCTAGAACTGTAATAATTATACTTATTACTTATATTATTATCAATATAACGTGCATTATTACCCATATAATGCAGTTATTATCGCTAGAACTGTAATAATTATACTTATTACTTATATTATTAGCAATATAACGTGCATTATTACCCATGTAATGCAGTTATTATCGCTAGAACTGTAATAATTATACTTATTACTTATATTATTATCAATATAACATGCATTATTAACCATATAATGGAGTTATTATCGCTAGAACTGTAATAATTATACTTATTACTTATATTGTTATGAATATAACATGCATTATTACCCATATAATGCAGTTATTATCGACAGAAGTATAATAAATATACTTATTACTTTTATTATTATCAATATAACAGGCACTAATAGCCATATTTTACTATTATTATCGCTAGAACTATAATAATTTTACTTATTACTCCCGATATTATCAATATAACATGCATTATTACGCATATAATGCAGTTATTATCGCTAGAACTGTAATAAATATACTTACTACTTTCATTATCATCAATTTAACATGCATTATTGCCTATATTATGCAGTTATTATCGCTAGAACTGTAAGAATTATACTTATTACTTATATTATTATCAGTATGACATGCATTATTACCCATGTAATGGAGTCATTATCGCTAGAACTGTAATAATTATACTTATTACATATACTATTAGCAATATAACGTGCATTATTACCCATATAATGCAGTTATTATAGCCAGAACTGTAATAATTATACTTACTACTTATATTATTCTCAATATAACATGCATTATTACCCATATTATGCAGTTATAATCGTTAGAACTATAATAAATAGACGTATTACTTTTATTATCATCAATATAACATGCATTATTACCCATATTATGCAGTTATTATCGATAGAACTGTAATAAAGATACTTATTACTTTTACTATTATCAATATAACATGCACTATTAGCCATATTTTACTATTATTATCGCTAGAACTATAATAATTATACTTATTACTCCCGATATTATCAATATAACATGCCTTATTACACATATAATGCAGTTATTATCGCTAGAACTGTAATAATTATACTTATTACATATACTATTAGCAATATAACGTGCATTATTACCCATATAATGCAGTTATTATAGCCAGAACTGTAATAATTATACTTACTACTTATATTATTCTCAATATAACATGCATTATTACCCATATTATGCAGTTATTATCGCTAGAACTGTAATAATTATACTTATTACTTATATTATTATCAGTATGACATGCATTATTACCCATGTAATGGTGTTATTATCGCTAGAACTGTAATAATTATACTTATTACATATACTATTAGCAGTATAACGTGCATTATTACCCACATAATGCAGTTATTATAGCCAGAACTGTAATAATTATACTTACTACTTATATTATTCTCAATATAACATGCATTATTACCCATATTATGCAGTTATTATCGATAGAACTGTAATAAAGACACTTAGTACTTTTACTATTATCAATATAACATGCACTATTAGCCATATTTTACTATTATTATCGCTAGAACTATAATAATTATACTTATTACTCCCGATATTATCAATATAACATGCCTTATTACCCATGTAATGCAGTTATTATCGCTAGAACTGTAATAATTATACTTATTACTTATATTATTATCAATATAACGTGCATTATTACCCATATAATGCAGTTATTATCGCTAGAACTGTAATAATTATACTTATTACTTATATTATTAGCAATATAACGTGCATTATTACCCATGTAATGCAGTTATTATCGCTAGAACTGTAATAATTATACTTATTACTTATATTATTATCAATATAACATGCATTATTAACCATATAATGGAGTTATTATCGCTAGAACTGTAATAATTATACTTATTACTTATATTATTATGAATATAACATGCATTATTACCCATATAATGCAGTTATTATCGACAGAAGTATAATAAATATACTTATTACTTTTATTATTATCAATATAACAGGCACTAATAGCCATATTTTACTATTATTATCGCTAGAACTATAATAATTTTACTTATTACTCCCGATATTATCAATATAACATGCATTATTACGCATATAATGCAGTTATTATCGCTAGAACTGTAATAAATATACTTACTACTTTCATTATCATCAATATAACATGCATTATTGCCCATATTATGCAGTTATTATCGCTAGAACTGTAAGAATTATACTTATTACTTATATTATTATCAGTATGACATGCATTATTACCCATGTAATGGAGTTATTATCGCTAGAACTGTAATAATTATACTTATTACATATACCATTAGCAATATAACGTGCATTATTACCCATATAATGCAGTTATTATAGCCAGAACTGTAATAATTATACTTACTACTTATATTATTCTCAATATAACATGCATTATTACCCATATTATGCAGTTATTATCGATAGAACTGTAATAAAGATACTTATTACTTTTACTATTATCAATATAACATGCACTATTAGCCATATTTTACTATTATTATCGCTAGAACTATAATAATTATACTTATTACTCCCGATATTATCAATATAACATGCCTTATTACACATATAATGCAGTTATTATCGCTAGAACTGTAATAATTATACTTATTACATATACTATTAGCAATATAACGTGCATTATTACCCATATAATGCAGTTATTATAGCCAGAACTGTAATAATTATACTTACTACTTATATTATTCTCAATATAACATGCATTATTACCCATATTATGCAGTTATTATCGCTAGAACTGTAATAATTATACTTATTACTTATATTATTATCAGTATGACATGCATTATTACCCATGTAATGGTGTTATTATCGCTAGAACTGTAATAATTATACTTATTACATATACTATTAGCAGTATAACGTGCATTATTACCCACATAATGCAGTTATTATAGCCAGAACTGTAATAATTATACTTACTACTTATATTATTCTCAATATAACATGCATTATTACCCATATTATGCAGTTATTATCGATAGAACTGTAATAAAGACACTTAGTACTTTTACTATTATCAATATAACATGCACTATTAGCCATATTTTACTATTATTATCGCTAGAACTATAATAATTATACTTATTACTCCCGATATTATCAATATAACATGCCTTATTACCCATATAATGCAGTTATTATCGCTAGAACTGTAATAATTATACTTATTACTTATATTATTATCAATATAACGTGCATTATTACCCATATAATGCAGTTATTATCGCTAGAACTGTAATAATTATACTTATTACTTATATTATTATGAATATAACATGCATTATTACCCATATAATGCAGTTATTATCGACAGAAGTATAATAAATATACTTATTACTTTTACTATTATCAATATAACATGCACTATTAGCCATATTTTACTATTATTATCGCTAGAACTATAATAATTATACTTATTACTCCCGATATTATCAATATAACATGCCTTATTACGCATATAATGCAGTTATTATCGCTAGAACTCTAATAATTATACTTATTACTTATATTATTAGCAATATAACGTGCATTATTACCCATACAATGCAGTTATTATCGCTAGAACTGTAATAATTATACTTATTACTTATATTATTATCAATATAACATGCATTATTACCCATGTAATGGAGTTATTATCGCTAGAACTGTAATAATTATACTTATTACATATACTATTAGCAATATAACGTGCATTATTACCCATGTAATGCAGTTATTATAGCCAGAACTGTAATAATTATACTTACTACTTATATTATTCTCAATATAACATGCATTATTACCCATATTATGCAGTTATTATCGCTAGAACTATAATAAATAGACGTATTACTTTTATTATCATCAATATAACATGCATTATTACCCATATTATGCAGTTATTATCGATAGAACTGTAATAAAGATACTTATTACTTTTACTATTATCAATATAACATGCACTATTAGCCATATTTTACTATTATTATCGCTAGAACTATAATAATTATACTTATTACATATACTATTAGCAATATAACGTGCATTATTACCCATATAATGCAGTTATTATAGCCAGAACTGTAATAATTATACTTACTACTTATATTATTCTCAATATAACATGCATTATTACCCATATTATGCAGTTATTATCGCTAGAACTATAATAAATAGACGTATTACTTTTATTATCAGCAATATAACATGCATTATTACCCATATTATGCAGTTATTATCGATAGAACTGTAATAAAGCTACTTATTACTTTTACTATTATCAATATAACATGCACTATTAGCCATATTTTACTATTATTATCGCTAGAACTATCATAATTATACTTATTACTCCCGATGTTATCAATATAACATGCATTATTACCCATATAATGCAGTTATTATCGCTTGAACTGTAATAATTATACTTATTACTTATATTATTATCAATATAACGTGCATTATTACCCATATAGTGCAGTTATTATCGCTAGAACTGTAATAATTATACTTATTACTTATATTATTAGCAATATAACGTGCATTATTACCCATGTAATGCAGTTATTATCGCTAGAACTCTAATAATTATACTTATTACTTATATTATTATCAATATAACATGCATTATTAACCATATAATGGAGTTATTATCGCTAGAACTGTAATAATTATACTTATTACTTATATTATTATGAATATAACATGCATTATTACCCATATAATGCAGTTATTATCGACAGAAGTATAATAAATATACTTATTACTTTTATTATTATCAATATAGCAGGCACTAATAGCCATATTTTACTATTATTATCGCTAGAACTATAATAAGTTTACTTATTACTCCCGATATTATCAATATAACATGCATTATTACGCATATAATGCAGTTATTATCGCTAGAACTGTAATAAATATACTTACTACTTTCATTATCATCAATATAACATGCATTATTGCCCATATAATGCAGTTATTATCGCTAGAACTGTAATAATTATACTTATTACATATACTATTAGCAGTATAACGTGCATTATTACTAACATAATGCAGTTATTATAGCCAGAACTGTAATAATTATACTTACTACTTATATTATTCTCGATATAACAAGCATTATTACCCATATTATGCAGTTATTATCGCTAGAACTATAATAAATATGCGTACTACTTTTATTATCATCAATATAACATGCATTATTACCCATATTATGCAGTTATTTTGGATAGAACTGTAATAGATATACTTATTACTTTTATTATTATCAATACTACATGCACTATTTGCCATATTTTACTATTATTATCGCTAGAACTATAATAATTATACTTATCACTCCCAATATTATCAATATAACATGCATTATTACCCATATAATGCAGTTATTATCGCTAGAATTGTAATAATTATACTTATTACTTACATTATTATGAATATAACATGCATTATTACCCACATAATGCAGTTATTATCGCTAGAACTGTAATAATTATACTTATTACTCCCAATATTATCAATATAACATGCATTATTACCCATATAATGCAGTTATTATCGCTAGAACTGCAATAATTATACTTATTACTTATATTATTAGCAATATAACGTGCATTATTACCCATATAATGCAGTTATTATCGCTGGAACTATAATAAATACACGTATTACTTTTATTATCATCAACATAACATGCATTATTACCCATATTATGCAGTTATTATCGATAGAACTGTAATAATTATACTTATTGCTTATGTTATTAGCAATATAACGTGCATTATTACCCATATAATGCAGTTATTATCGCTAGAACTATAATAATTATACTTATTACTCCCGATATTATCAATATAACATGCATTATTACCCATATAATGCAGTTATTATCGCTAGAACTGTAATAATTATACTCATTACTTATATTATTAGCAATATAACGTGCATTATTACCCATATTATGCAGTTATTATCGCTAGAACTGTAATAATTATACTTATTACTTATATTATTATCAGTATGACATGCATTATTACCCATATAATGGCGTTATTATCGCTAGAACTGTAATAATTATACTTATTACATATACTATTAGCAGTATAACGTGCATTATTACCCACATAATGCAGTTATTATAGCCAGAACTGTAATAATTATACTTACTACTTATATTATTATCAATAGAACATGCATTATTACCCATATTATGCAGTTATTATCGCTAGAGCTATAATAAATATACTTATTACTCCCGATATTATCAATATAACATGCATTAATACCCATATAATGCAATTACTATCGCTAGAACTGTAATAACTATACTTATTACTTATATTATTAGCAATATAACGTGCATTATTACCCATATAATGCAGTTATTATCGCTAGAACTGTAATAATTATACTCATTACTTATATTATTAGCAATATAACGTGCATTATTACCCATATAAAAGAGTTATTATCGCTAGAACTGTAATAATTATACTTATTACATATACTATTAGCAGTATAACGTGCATTATTACTAACATAATGCAGTTATTATAGCCAGAACTGTAATAATTATACTTACTACTTATATTATTCTCGATATAACAAGCATTATTACCCATATTATGCAGTTATTATCGCTAGAACTATAATAAATATACGTACTACTTTTATTATCATCAATATAACATGCATTATTACCCATATTATGCAGTTATTTTGGATAGAACTGTAATAAATATACTTATTACTTTTATTATTATCAATATTACATGCACTATTTGCCATATTTTACTATTATTATCGCTAGAACTATAATAATTATACTTATCACTCCCAATATTATCAATATAACATGCATTATTACCCATATAATGCAGTTATTATCGCTAGAATTGTAATAATTATACTTATTACTTATATTATTATCAATATGACATGCATTATTACCCATATAGTGCAGTTATTATCGCTAGAACTGTAATAATTATACTTATTACTTATATTATTATCAATATAACATGCATTATTACCCCTATAATGGAGTTATTATCGACAAAAGTATAATAAATATACTTATTACTTTTATTATTATCAGTATAACATGTACTATTAGCCATATTTTCGTATTCTTATCGCTAGAACTATAATAATTATACTTATTACTCCCGATATTATCAATATAACATCCATTATTACCCATATAATGCAGTTATAATCGCTAGAACTATAATAAATATACTTAGTACTTTTATTATTACCAATATAACATGCACTATTACCCATATAATGCAGTTATTATCGCTAGAACTGTAATAATTATACTTATTACTTATATTATTAGCAATATAACGTGCATTATTACCCACATAATGCAGTTATTATCGCTAGAACTGTAATAATTATACTTATTACTCCCAATATTATCAATATAACGTGCATTATTACCCATATAATGCAGTTATTATCGCTAGAACTGCAATAATTATACTTATTACTTATATTATTAGCAATATAACGTGCATTATTACCCATATAATGCAGTTATTATCGCTGGAACTATAATAAATACACGTATTACTTTTATTATCATCAACATAACATGCATTATTACCCATATTATGCAGTTATTATCGATAGAACTGTAATAATTATACTTATTGCTTATATTATTAGCAATATAACGTGCATTATTACCCATATAATGCAGTTATTATCGCTAGAACTATAATAATTATACTTATTACTCCCGATATTATCAATATAACATGCATTATTACCCATATAATGCAGTTATTATCGCTAGAACTGTAATAATTATACTCATTACTTATATTATTAGCAATATGACGTGCATTATTACCCATATTATGCAGTTATTATCGCTAGAACTGTAATAATTATACTTATTACTTATATTATTATCAGTATGACATGCATTATTACCCATATAATGGCGTTATTATCGCTAGAACTGTAATAATTATACTTATTACATATACTGTTAGCAGTATAACGTGCATTATTACCCACATAATGCAGTTATTATAGCCAGAACTGTAATAATTATACTTACTACTTATATTATTATCAATAGAACATGCATTATTACCCATATTATGCAGTTATTATCGCTAGAACTATAATAAATATACTTATTACTCCCGATATTATCAATATAACATGCATTAATACCCATATAATGCAATTACTATCGCTAGAACTGTAATGACTATACTTATTACTTATATTATTAGCAATATAACGTGCATTATTACCCATATTATGCAGTTATTATCGATAGAACTGTAATGAAGACACTTAGTACTTTTACTATTATCAATATAACATGCACTATTAGCCATATTTTACTATTATTATCGCTAAAACTATAATAATTATACTTATTACTCCCGATATTATCAATATAACATGCCTTATTACGCATATAATGCAGTTATTATCGCTAGAACTGTAATAATTATACTTATTACTTATATTATTAGCAATATAACGTGCATTATTACCCATATAATGCAGTTATTATCGCTAGAGCTGTAATAATTATACTTATTACTTATATTATTAGCAATATAACGTGCATTATTACCCACATAATGCAGTTATTATCGCTAGAACTGTAATAATTATACTTATTACTCCCAATATTATCAATATAACATGCATTATTACCCATATAATGCAGTTATTATCGCTAGAACTGCAATAATTATACTTATTACTTATATTATTAGCAATATAACGTGCATTATTACCCATATAATGCAGTTATTATCGCTGGAACTATAATAAATACACGTATTACTTTTATTATCATCAACATAACATGCATTATTACCCATATTATGCAGTTATTATCGATAGAACTGTAATAATTATACTTATTGCTTATATTATTAGCAATATAACGTGCATTATTACCCATATAATGCAGTTATTATCGCTAGAACTATAATAATTATACTTATTACTCCCGATATTATCAATATAACATGCATTATTACCCATATAATGCAGTTATTATCGCTAGAACTGTAATAATTATACTCATTACTTATATTATTAGCAATATAACGTGCATTATTACCCATATTATGCAGTTATTATCGCTAGAACTGTAATAATTATACTTATTACTTATATTATTATCAGTATGACATGCATTATTACCCATATAATGGCGTTATTATCGCTAGAACTGTAATAATTATACTTATTACATATACTATTAGCAGTATAACGTGCATTATTACCCACATAATGCAGTTATTATAGCCAGAACTGTAATAATTATACTTACTACTTATATTATTATCAATAGAACATGCATTATTACCCATATTATGCAGTTATTATCGTTAGAACTATAATAAATATACTTATTACTCCCGATATTATCAATATAACATGCATTAATACCCATATAATGCAATTACTATCGCTAGAACTGTAATAACTATACTTATTACTTATATTATTAGCAATATAACGTGCATTATTACCCATATAATGCAGTTATTATCGCTAGAACTGTAATAATTATACTTATTACTTATAGTATTAGCAATATAACGTGCATTATTACCCATATTATGCAGTTATTATCGATAGAACTGTAATAAAGACACTTAGTACTTTTACTATTATCAATATAACATGCACTATTAGCCATATTTTACTATTATTATCGCTAAAACTATAATAATTATACTTATTACTCCCGATATTATCAATATAACATGCCTTATTACGCATATAATGCAGTTATTATCGCTAGAACTGTAACAATTATACTTATTACTTATATTATTAGCAATATAACGTGCATTATTACCCATATTATGCAGTTATTATCGCTAGAACTATAATAATTATACTTATTACTCCCGATATTATCAATATAACATGCATTATTACCCATATAATGCAGTTATTATCGCTAGAACTGTAATAATTATACTCATTACTTATATTATTAGCAATATAACGTGCATTATTACCCATATAAAAGAGTTATTATCGCTAGAACTGTAATAATTATACTTATTACATATACTATTAGCAGTATAACGTGCATTATTACTAACATAATGCAGTTATTATAGCCAGAACTGTAATAATTATACTTACTACTTATATTATTCTCGATATAACAAGCATTATTACCCATATTATGCAGTTATTATCGCTAGAACTATAATAAATATACGTACTACTTTTATTATCATCAATATAACATGCATTATTACCCATATTATGCAGTTATTTTGGATAGAACTGTAATAAATATACTTATTACTTTTATTATTATCAATATTACATGCACTATTTGCCATATTTTACTATTATTATCGCTAGAACTATAATAATTATACTTATCACTCCCAATATTATCAATATAACATGCATTATTACCCATATAATGCAGTTATTATCGCTAGAATTGTAATAATTATAATTATTACTTATATTATTATCAATATGACATGCATTATTACCCATATAGTGCAGTTATTATCGCTAGAACTGTAATAATTATACTTATTACTTATATTATTATCAATATAACATGCATTATTACCCCTATAATGGAGTTATTATCGCTAGAACTGTAATAATTATACTTATTATTTATATTATTATCAATATAACGTGCATTATTACCCATATAATGCAGTTATTATCGACAAAAGTATAATAAATATACTTATTACTTTTATTATTATCAGTATAACATGTACTATTAGCCATATTTTCGTATTCTTATCGCTAGAACTATAATAATTATACTTATTACTCCCGATATTATCAATATAACATGCATTATTACCCATATAATGCAGTTATAATCGCTAGAACTATAATAAATATACTTAGTACTTTTATTATTACCAATATAACATGCACTATTACCCATATAATGCAGTTATTATCGCTAGAACTGTAATCATTATACTTATAACTTATATTATTAGCAATATAACGTGCATTATTACCCACATAATGCAGTTATTATCGCTAGAACTGTAATAATTATACTTATTACTCCCAATATTATCAATATAACATGCATTATTACCCATATAATGCAGTTATTATCGCTAGAACTGCAATAATTATACTTATTACTTATATTATTAGCAATATAACGTGCATTATTACCCATATAATGCAGTTATTATCGCTGGAACTATAATAAATACACGTATTACTTTTATTATCATCAACATAACATGCATTATTACCCATATTATGCAGTTATTATCGATAGAACTGTAATAATTATACTTATTGCTTATATTATTAGCAATATAACGTGCATTATTACCCATATAATGCAGTTATTATCGCTAGAACTATAATAATTATACTTATTACTCCCGATATTATCAATATAACATGCATTATTACCCATATAATGCAGTTATTATCGCTAGAACTGTAATAATTATACTCATTACTTATATTATTAGCAATATGACGTGCATTATTACCCATATTATGCAGTTATTATCGCTAGAACTGTAATAATTATACTTATTACTTATATTATTATCAGTATGACATGCATTATTACCCATATAATGGCGTTATTATCGCTAGAACTGTAATAATTATACTTATTACATATACTGTTAGCAGTATAACGTGCATTATTACCCACATAATGCAGTTATTATAGCCAGAACTGTAATAATTATACTTACTACTTATATTATTATCAATAGAACATGCATTATTACCCATATTATGCAGTTATTATCGCTAGAACTATAATAAATATACTTATTACTCCCGATATTATCAATATAACATGCATTAATACCCATATAATGCAATTACTATCGCTAGAACTGTAATAACTATACTTATTACTTATATTATTAGCAATATAACGTGCATTATTACCCATATTATGCAGTTATTATCGATAGAACTGTAATAAAGACACTTAGTACTTTTACTATTATCAATATAACATGCACTATTAGCCATATTTTACTATTATTATCGCTAAAACTATAATAATTATACTTATTACTCCCGATATTATCAATATAACATGCCTTATTACGCATATAATGCAGTTATTATCGCTAGAACTGTAATAATTATACTTATTACTTATATTATTAGCAATATAACGTGCATTATTACCCATATAATGCAGTTATTATCGCTAGAGCTGTAATAATTATACTTATTACTTTTACTGTTATCAATATAACATGCACTATTAGCCATATTTTACTATTATTATCGCTAGAACTATAATAATTACACTTATTACTCCCGATATTATCAATATAACATGCCTTATTACCCATATAATGCAGTTATTATCGCTAGAACTGTAAAAATTATACTTATTACTTATATTATTATCAATATAACGTGCATTATTACCCATATAATGCAGTTATTATCGCTAGAACTGTAATAATTATACTTATTACTTATATTATTAGCAATATAACGTGCATTATTACCCATATTATGCAGTTATTATCGATAGAACTGTAATAAAGACACTTAGTACTTTTACTATTATCAATATAACATGCACTATTAGCCATATTTTACTATTATTATCGCTAGAACTATAATAATTATACTTATTACTCCCGATATTATCAATATAGCATGCCTTATTACGCATATAATGCAGTTATTATCGCTAGAACTGTAATAATTATACTTATTACTTATATTATTAGCAATATAATGTGCATTATTACCCATATAATGCAGTTATTATCGCTAGAACAGTAATAATTATACTTATTACTTATATTATTATCAATATAACATGCATTATTACCCATATAATGGAGTTATTATCGCTAGAACTGTAATAATTATACTTATTACTTATATTATTATCAATAGAACATGCATTATTACCCATATTATGCAGTTATTATCGCTAGAACTATAATAAATATACTTATTACTCCCGATATTATCAATATAACATGCATTAATACCCATATAATGCAATTACTATCGCTAGAACTGTAATAACTATACTTATTACTTATATTATTAGCAATATAACGTGCATTATTACCCATATAATGCAGTTATTATCGCTAGAACTGTAATAATTATACTTATTACTTTTACTATTATCAATATAACATGCACTATTAGCCATATTTTACTATTATTATCGCATAGAACTATAATAATTATACTTATTACTCCCGATATTATCAATATAACATGCCTTATTACCCATATAATGCAGTTATTATCGCTAGAACTGTAAAAATTATACTTATTACTTATATTATTATCAATATAACGTGCATTATTACCCATATAATGCAGTTATTATCGCCAGAACTGTAATAATTATACGTATTACTTATATTATTATCAATATAACATGCATTATTACCCATATAATGCAGTTATTATCGACAGAAGTATAATTAATATACTTATTACTTTTAGCATTATCAATATAACATGCACTATTAGCCATATTTTACTATTATTATTGTTAGAACTATAATAATTATACTTATTACTCCCGATGTTATCAATATAACATGCATTATTACCCATATAATGCAGTTATTATCGCTTGAACTGTAATAATTATACTTATTTCTTATATTATTATCAATATAACATGCATTATTACCCATATTATGCAGTTGTTATCGCTAGAACTGTAATAATTATACTTATTGCTTATATTATTAGCAATATAACGTGCATTAATACCCATATAATGCTGTTATTATCGCTAGAACTGTAATAATTATACTTATTACTTATATTATTATCAATATAACATGCATTATTACCCATATTATGCAGTTGTTATCGCTAGAACTGTAATAATTATACTTATTGCTTATATTATTAGCAATATAACGTGCATTAATACCCATATAATGCTGTTATTATCGCTAGAACTGTAATAATTATACTTATTACTTATATTATTATCAATATAACATGCATTATTACCCATATAATGGAGTTATTATCGCTAGAACTGTAATAATTATACTTATTACTTATATTATTATCAATATAACATGCATTATTACCCATATAATGCAGTTATTATCGACAGAAGTATAATAAATATACTTATTACTTTTATTATTATCAATATAACAGGCACTAATAGCCATATTTTACTATTATTATCGCTAGAACTGTAATAATTCTACTTATTACTCCCGATATTATCAATATAACATGCATTATTACGCATATAATGCAGTTACTATCGCTAGAACTGTAATAAATATACTTACTACTTTCATTATCATCAATATAACATGCATTATTGCCCATATTATGCAGTTATTATCGCTAGAACTGTAATAATTATACTTATTACTTATATTATTATCAGTATGACATGCATTATTACCCATATAATGGAGTTATTATCGCTAGAACTGTAATAATTATACTTATTACATATACTATTAGCAATATAACGTGCATTATTACCCACATAATGCAGTTATTATAGCCAGAACTGTAATAAATATACGTACTACTTTTATTATCGTCAATATAACATGCATTATTACCCATATTATGCAGATATTATCGATAGAACTGTAATAAATATACTTATTACTTTTATTATTATCAATATAACATGCACTATTAGCCATATTGTACTATTATTATCGCTAGAACTATAATAATTATACTTATTACTCCCGATATTATCAATATAACATGCCTTATTACCCATATAATGCAGTTATTATCGCTAGAACTGTAATAATTATACTTATTACTTATATTATTATCAATACAACGTGCATTATTACCCATATAATGCAGTTATTATCGCTAGAACTGAAATAATTATACTTATTACTTATATTATTAGCAATATAACGTGCATTATTACCCATATAATGCAGTTATTATCGCTAGAACTGTAATAATTATACTTATTACTTTTATTATTATCAATATAACATGCACTATTAGCCATATTGTACTATTATTATCGCTAGAACTATAATAATTATACTTATTACTCCCGATATTATCAATATAACATGCATTATTACCCATATAATGCAGTTATCATCGCTGGAACTATAATAAATACACGTATTACTTTTATTATCATCAACATAACATGCATTATTACCCATATTATGCAGTTATTATCGATAGAACTGTAATAATTATACTTATTGCTTATATTATTAGCAATATAACGTGCATTATGACCCATATAATGCAGTTACTATCGCTGGAACTGTAATAATTATACTTATTACTTTTATTATTATCAATATAACACGCACTATTAGCCATATTGTACTATTATTATCGCTAGAACTATAATAATTATACTTATTACTCCCGATATTATCAATATAACATGCATTATTACCCATATAATGCAGTTATTATCGCTAGAACTGTAATAATTATACTCATTAGTTATATTATTAGCAATATAACGTGCATTATTACCCATATTATGCAGTTATTATCGCTAGAACTGTAATAATTATACTCATTACTTATATTATTAGCAACATAACGTGCATTATTACCCATATTATGCAGTTATTATCGCTAGAACTGTAATAATTATACTTATTACTTATATTATTATCAGTATGACATGCATTATTACCCATATAATGGCGTTATTATCGCTAGAACTGTAATAATTATACTTATTACATATACTATTAGCAGTATAACGTGCATTATTACCCACATAATGCAGTTATTATAGCCAGAACTGTAATAATTATACTTACTACTTATATTATTCTCAATATAACATGCATTATTACCCATATTATGCAGTTATTATCGCTAGAACTATAATAAATATACGTACTACTTTTATTATTATCAATATAACATGCATTATTACCCATATAATGGAGTTATTATCGCTAGAACTGTAATAATTATACTTATTACTTATATTATTATCAATAGAACATGCATTATTACCCATATTATGCAGTTATTATCGCTAGAACTATAATAAATATACTTATTACTCCCGATATTATCAATATAACATGCATTAATACCCATATAATGCAATTACTATCGCTAGAACTGTAATAACTATACCTATTACTTATATTATTAGCAATATAACGTGCATTATTACCCATATAATGCAGTTATTATCGCATGAACTGTAATAATTATACTTATTACTTTTACTATTATCAATATAACATGCACTATTAGCCATATTTTACTATTATTATCGCTAGAACTATAATAATTATACTTATTACACCCGATATTATCAATATAACATGCCTTATTACCCATATAATGCAGTTATTATCGCTAGAACTGTAAAAATTATACTTATTACTTATATTATTATCAATATAACGTGTATTATTACCCATATAATGCAGTTATTATCGGCAGAAGTATAATTAATATACTTATTACTTTTAGCATTATCAATATAACATGCACTATTAGCCATATTTTACTATTATTATCGCTAGAACTATAATAATTATACTTATTACTCCCGATATTATCAATATAACATGCCTTATTATGCATATAATGCAGTTATTATCGCTAGAACTGTAATAATTATACTTGTTACTTATATTATTAGCAATATAACGTGCATTATTACCCATATAATGCAGTTATTATCGCTAGAACAGTAATAATTATACTTATTACTTATATTATTATCAATATAGCATGCATTATTACCCATATAATGGAGTTATTATCGCTAGAACTGTAATAATTATACTTATTACTTATATTATTACCAATAGAACATGCATTATTACCCATATTATGCAGTTATTATCGCTAGAACTATAATAATTATACTTATTACTCCCGATATTATCAATATAACATGCCTTATTACCCATATAATGCAGCTATTATCGCTAGAACTGTAAAGATTATACTTATTACTTATATTATTATCAATATAACGTGCATTATTACCCATATAATGCAGTTATTATCGCCAGAACTGTAATAATTATACGTATTACTTATATTATTATCAATATAACATGCATTATTACCCATATAATGCACCTTATTATCGACAGAAGTATAATTAATATACTTATTACTTTTAGCATTATCAATATAACATGCACTATTAGCCATATTTTACTATTATTATTGTTAGAACTATAATAATTATACTTATTACTCCCGATGTTATCAATATAACATGCATTATTACCCATATAATGCAGTTATTATCGCTTGAACTGTAATAATTATACTTACTTCTTATATTATTATCAATATAACATGCATTATTACCCATATTATGCAGTTGTTATCGCTAGAACTGTAATAATTATACTTATTGCTTATATTATTAGCAATATAACGTGCATTAATACCCATATAATGCTGTTATTATCGCTAGAACTGTAATAATTATACTTATTACTTATATTATTATCAATATAACATGCATTATTACCCATATAATGGAGTTATTATCGCTAGAACTGTAATAATTATACTTATTACTTATATTATTATCAATATAACATGCATTATTACCCATATAATGCAGTTATTATCGACAGAAGTATAATAAATATACTTATTACATTTATTATTATCAATATAACAGGCACTAATAGCCATATTTTACTATTATTATCGCTAGAACTGTAATAATTATACTTATTACTTATATTATTATGAATATAACATGCATTATTACCCATATAATGCAGTTATTATCGACAGAAGTATAATAAATATACTTATTACTTTTACTATTATCAATATAACATGCACTATTAGCCATATTTTACTATTATTATCGCTAGAACTATAATAATTATACTTATTACTCCCGATATTATCAATATAACATGCCTTATTACGCATATAATGCAGTTATTATCGCTAGAACTCTAATAATTATACTTATTACTTATATTATTAGCAATATAACGTGCATTATTACCCATACAATGCAGTTATTATCGCTAGAACTGTAATAATTATACTTATTACTTATATTATTATCAATATAACATGCATTATTACCCATGTAATGGAGTTATTATCGCTAGAACTGTAATAATTATACTTATTACATATACTATTAGCAATATAACGTGCATTATTACCCATGTAATGCAGTTATTATAGCCAGAACTGTAATAATTATACTTACTACTTATATTATTCTCAATATAACATGCATTATTACCCATATTATGCAGTTATTATCGCTAGAACTATAATAAATAGACGTATTACTTTTATTATCATCAATATAACATGCATTATTACCCATATTATGCAGTTATTATCGATAGAACTGTAATAAAGATACTTATTACTTTTACTATTATCAATATAACATGCACTATTAGCCATATTTTACTATTATTATCGCTAGAACTATAATAATTATACTTATTACATATACTATTAGCAATATAACGTGCATTATTACCCATATAATGCAGTTATTATAGCCAGAACTGTAATAATTATACTTACTACTTATATTATTCTCAATATAACATGCATTATTACCCATATTATGCAGTTATTATCGCTAGAACTATAATAAATAGACGTATTACTTTTATTATCAGCAATATAACATGCATTATTACCCATATTATGCAGTTATTATCGATAGAACTGTAATAAAGCTACTTATTACTTTTACTATTATCAATATAACATGCACTATTAGCCATATTTTACTATTATTATCGCTAGAACTATAATAATTATACTTATCACTCCCAATATTATCAATATAACATGCATTATTACCCATATAATGCAGTTATTATCGCTAGAATTGTAATAATTATACTTATTACTTACATTATTATGAATATAACATGCATTATTACCCACATAATGCAGTTATTATCGCTAGAACTGTAATAATTATACTTATTACTCCCAATATTATCAATATAACATGCATTATTACCCATATAATGCAGTTATTATCGCTAGAACTGCAATAATTATACTTATTACTTATATTATTAGCAATATAACGTGCATTATTACCCATATAATGCAGTTATTATCGCTGGAACTATAATAAATACACGTATTACTTTTATTATCATCAACATAACATGCATTATTACCCATATTATGCAGTTATTATCGATAGAACTGTAATAATTATACTTATTGCTTATGTTATTAGCAATATAACGTGCATTATTACCCATATAATGCAGTTATTATCGCTAGAACTATAATAATTATACTTATTACTCCCGATATTATCAATATAACATGCATTATTACCCATATAATGCAGTTATTATCGCTAGAACTGTAATAATTATACTCATTACTTATATTATTAGCAATATAACGTGCATTATTACCCATATTATGCAGTTATTATCGCTAGAACTGTAATAATTATACTTATTACTTATATTATTATCAGTATGACATGCATTATTACCCATATAATGGCGTTATTATCGCTAGAACTGTAATAATTATACTTATTACATATACTATTAGCAGTATAACGTGCATTATTACCCACATAATGCAGTTATTATAGCCAGAACTGTAATAATTATACTTACTACTTATATTATTATCAATAGAACATGCATTATTACCCATATTATGCAGTTATTTTGGATAGAACTGTAATAAATATACTTATTACTTTTATTATTATCAATATTACATGCACTATTTGCCATATTTTACTATTATTATCGCTAGAACTATAATAATTATACTTATCACTCCCAATATTATCAATATAACATGCATTATTACCCATATAATGCAGTTATTATCGCTAGAATTGTAATAATTATACTTATTACTTATATTATTATCAATATGACATGCATTATTACCCATATAGTGCAGTTATTATCGCTAGAACTGTAATAATTATACTTATTACTTATAGTATTAGCAATATAACGTGCATTATTACCCATATTATGCAGTTATTATCGATAGAACTGTAATAAAGACACTTAGTACTTTTACTATTATCAATATAACATGCACTATTAGCCATATTTTACTATTATTATCGCTAAAACTATAATAATTATACTTATTACTCCCGATATTATCAATATAACATGCCTTATTACGCATATAATGCAGTTATTATCGCTAGAACTGTAACAATTATACTTATTACTTATATTATTAGCAATATAACGTGCATTATTACCCATATTATGCAGTTATTATTGCTAGAACTATAATAATTATACTTATTACTCCCGATATTATCAATATAACATGCATTATTACCCATATAATGCAGTTATTATCGCTAGAACTGTAATAATTATACTCATTACTTATATTATTAGCAATATAACGTGCATTATTACCCATATAAAAGAGTTATTATCGCTAGAACTGTAATAATTATACTTATTACATATACTATTAGCAGTATAACGTGCATTATTACTAACATAATGCAGTTATTATAGCCAGAACTGTAATAATTATACTTACTACTTATATTATTCTCGATATAACAAGCATTATTACCCATATTATGCAGTTATTATCGCTAGAACTATAATAAATATACGTACTACTTTTATTATCATCAATATAACATGCATTATTACCCATATTATGCAGTTATTTTGGATAGAACTGTAATAAATATACTTATTACTTTTATTATTATCAATATTACATGCACTATTTGCCATATTTTACTATTATTATCGCTAGAACTATAATAATTATACTTATCACTCCCAATATTATCAATATAACATGCATTATTACCCATATAATGCAGTTATTATCGCTAGAATTGTAATAATTATACTTATTACTTATATTATTATCAATATGACATGCATTATTACCCATATAGTGCAGTTATTATCGCTAGAACTGTAATAATTATACTTATTACTTATATTATTATCAATATAACATGCATTATTACCCCTATAATGGAGTTATTATCGACAAAAGTATAATAAATATACTTATTACTTTTATTATTATCAGTATAACATGTACTATTAGCCATATTTTCGTATTCTTATCGCTAGAACTATAATAATTATACTTATTACTCCCGATATTATCAATATAACATCCATTATTACCCATATAATGCAGTTATAATCGCTAGAACTATAATAAATATACTTAGTACTTTTATTATTACCAATATAACATGCACTATTACCCATATAATGCAGTTATTATCGCTAGAACTGTAATAATTATACTTATTACTTATATTATTAGCAATATAACGTGCATTATTACCCACATAATGCAGTTATTATCGCTAGAACTGTAATAATTATACTTATTACTCCCAATATTCTCAATATAACGTGCATTATTACCCATATAATGCAGTTATTATCGCTAGAACTGCAATAATTATACTTATTACTTATATTATTAGCAATATAACGTGCATTATTACCCATATAATGCAGTTATTATCGCTGGAACTATAATAAATACACGTATTACTTTTATTATCATCAACATAACATGCATTATTACCCATATTATGCAGTTATTATCGATAGAACTGTAATAATTATACTTATTGCTTATATTATTAGCAATATAACGTGCATTATTACCCATATAATGCAGTTATTATCGCTAGAACTATAATAATTATACTTATTACTCCCGATATTATCAATATAACATGCATTATTACCCATATAATGCAGTTATTATCGCTAGAACTGTAATAATTATACTCATTACTTATATTATTAGCAATATGACGTGCATTATTACCCATATTATGCAGTTATTATCGCTAGAACTGTAATAATTATACTCATTACTTATATTATTAGCAATATAACGTGCATTATTACCCATATTATGCAGTTATTATCGCTAGAACTGTAATAATTATACTTATTACTTATATTATTATCAGTATGACATGCATTATTACCCATATAATGGCGTTATTATCGCTAGAACTGTAATAATTATACTTATTACATATACTATTAGCAGTATAACGTGCATTATTACCCACATAATGCAGTTATTATAGCCAGAACTGTAATAATTATACTTACTACTTATATTATTATCAATAGAACATGCATTATTACCCATATTATGCAGTTATTATCGCTAGAGCTATAATAAATATACTTATTACTCCCGATATTATCAATATAACATGCATTAATACCCATATAATGCAATTACTATCGCTAGAACTGTAATAACTATACTTATTACTTATATTATTAGCAATATAACGTGCATTATTACCGATATAATGCAGTTATTATCGCTAGAACTGTAATAATTATACTTATTACTTATAGTATTAGCAATATAACGTGCATTATTACCCATATTATGCAGTTATTATCGATAGAACTGTAATAAAGACACTTAGTACTTTTACTATTATCAATATAACATGCACTATTAGCCATATTTTACTATTATTATCGCTAAAACTATAATAATTATACTTATTACTCCCGATATTATCAATATAACATGCCTTATTACGCATATAATGCAGTTATTATCGCTAGAACTGTAACAATTATACTTATTACTTATATTATTAGCAATATAACGTGCATTATTACCCATATTATGCAGTTATTATTGCTAGAACTATAATAATTATACTTATTACTCCCGATATTATCAATATAACATGCATTCATACCCATATAATGCAATTACTATCGCTAGAACTGTAATAACTATACTTATTACTTATATTATTAGCAATATAACGTGCATTATTACCCATATTATGCAGTTATTATCGATAGAACTGTAATAAAGACACTTAGTACTTTTACTATTATCAATATAACATGCACTATTAGCCATATTTTACTATTATTATCGCTAAAACTATAATAATTATACTTATTGCTCCCGATATTATCAATATAACATGCCTTATTACGCATATAATGCAGTTATTATCGCTAGAACTGTAATAATTATACTTATTACTTATATTATTAGCAATATAACGTGCATTATTACCCATATAATGCAGTTATTATCGCTAGAGCTGTAATAATTATACTTATTACTTATATTATTAGCAATATAACATGCATTATTAACCATATAATGGAGTTATTATCGCTAGAACTGTAATAATTATACTTATTACTTATATTATTATGAATATAACATGCATTATTACCCATATAATGCAGTTATTATCGACAGAAGTATAATAAATATACTTATTACTTTTATTATTATCAATATAACAGGCACTAATAGCCATATTTTACTATTATTATCGCTAGAACTATAATAATTTTACTTATTACTCCCGATATTATCAATATAACATGCATTATTACGCATATAATGCAGTTATTATCGCTAGAACTGTAATAAATATACTTACTACTTTCATTATCATCAATATAACATGCATTATTGCCCATATTATGCAGTTATTATCGCTAGAACTGTAAGAATTATACTTATTACTTATATTATTATCAGTATGACATGCATTATTACCCATGTAATGGAGTTATTATCGCTAGAACTGTAATAATTATACTTATTACATATACCATTAGCAATATAACGTGCATTATTACCCATATAATGCAGTTATTATAGCCAGAACTGTAATAATTATACTTACTACTTATATTATTCTCAATATAACATGCATTATTACCCATATTATGCAGTTATTATCGATAGAACTGTAATAAAGATACTTATTACTTTTACTATTATCAATATAACATGCACTATTAGCCATATTTTACTATTATTATCGCTAGAACTATAATAATTATACTTATTACTCCCGATATTATCAATATAACATGCCTTATTACACATATAATGCAGTTATTATCGCTAGAACTGTAATAATTATACTTATTACATATACTATTAGCAATATAACGTGCATTATTACCCATATAATGCAGTTATTATAGCCAGAACTGTAATAATTATACTTACTACTTATATTATTCTCAATATAACATGCATTATTACCCATATTATGCAGTTATTATCGCTAGAACTGTAATAATTATACTTATTACTTATATTATTATCAGTATGACATGCATTATTACCCATGTAATGGTGTTATTATCGCTAGAACTGTAATAATTATACTTATTACATATACTATTAGCAGTATAACGTGCATTATTACCCACATAATGCAGTTATTATAGCCAGAACTGTAATAATTATACTTACTACTTATATTATTCTCAATATAACATGCATTATTACCCATATTATGCAGTTATTATCGATAGAACTGTAATAAAGACACTTAGTACTTTTACTATTATCAATATAACATGCACTATTAGCCATATTTTACTATTATTATCGCTAGAACTATAATAATTATACTTATTACTCCCGATATTATCAATATAACATGCCTTATTACCCATATAATGCAGTTATTATCGCTAGAACTGTAATAATTATACTTATTACTTATATTATTATCAATATAACGTGCATTATTACCCATATAATGCAGTTATTATCGCTAGAACTGTAATAATTATACTTATTACTTATATTATTATGAATATAACATGCATTATTACCCATATAATGCAGTTATTATCGACAGAAGTATAATAAATATACTTATTACTTTTACTATTATCAATATAACATGCACTATTAGCCATATTTTACTATTATTATCGCTAGAACTATAATAATTATACTTATTACTCCCGATATTATCAATATAACATGCCTTATTACGCATATAATGCAGTTATTATCGCTAGAACTCTAATAATTATACTTATTACTTATATTATTAGCAATATAACGTGCATTATTACCCATACAATGCAGTTATTATCGCTAGAACTGTAATAATTATACTTATTACTTATATTATTATCAATATAACATGCATTATTACCCATGTAATGGAGTTATTATCGCTAGAACTGTAATAATTATACTTATTACATATACTATTAGCAATATAACGTGCATTATTTCCCATGTAATGCAGTTATTATAGCCAGAACTGTAATAATTATACTTACTACTTATATTATTCTCAATATAACATGCATTATTACCCATATTATGCAGTTATTATCGCTAGAACTATAATAAATAGACGTATTACTTTTATTATCATCAATATAACATGCATTATTACCCATATTATGCAGTTATTATCGATAGAACTGTAATAAAGATACTTATTACTTTTACTATTATCAATATAACATGCACTATTAGCCATATTTTACTATTATTATCGCTAGAACTATAATAATTATACTTATTACATATACTATTAGCAATATAACGTGCATTATTACCCATATAATGCAGTTATTATAGCCAGAACTGTAATAATTATACTTACTACTTATATTATTCTCAATATAACATGCATTATTACCCATATTATGCAGTTATTATCGCTAGAACTATAATAAATAGACGTATTACTTTTATTATCAGCAATATAACATGCATTATTACCCATATTATGCAGTTATTATCGATAGAACTGTAATAAAGCTACTTATTACTTTTACTATTATCAATATAACATGCACTATTAGCCATATTTTACTATTATTATCGCTAGAACTATCATAATTATACTTATTACTCCCGATGTTATCAATATAACATGCATTATTACCCATATAATGCAGTTATTATCGCTTGAACTGTAATAATTATACTTATTACTTATATTATTATCAATATAACGTGCATTATTACCCATATAATGCAGTTATTATCGCTAGAACTGTAATAATTATACTTATTACTTATATTATTAGCAATATAACGTGCATTATTACCCATGTAATGCAGTTATTATCGCTAGAACTCTAATAATTATACTTATTACTTATATTATTATCAATATAACATGCATTATTAACCATATAATGGAGTTATTATCGCTAGAACTGTAATAATTATACTTATTACTTATATTATTATGAATATAACATGCATTATTACCCATATAATGCAGTTATTATCGACAGAAGTATAATAAATATACTTATTACTTTTATTATTATCAATATAGCAGGCACTAATAGCCATATTTTACTATTATTATCGCTAGAACTATAATAAGTTTACTTATTACTCCCGATATTATCAATATAACATGCATTATTACGCATATAATGCAGTTATTATCGCTAGAACTGTAATAAATATACTTACTACTTTCATTATCATCAATATAACATGCATTATTGCCCATATAATGCAGTTATTATCGCTAGAACTGTAATAATTATACTTATTACATATACTATTAGCAGTATAACGTGCATTATTACTAACATAATGCAGTTATTATAGCCAGAACTGTAATAATTATACTTACTACTTATATTATTCTCGATATAACAAGCATTATTACCCATATTATGCAGTTATTATCGCTAGAACTATAATAAATATGCGTACTACTTTTATTATCATCAATATAACATGCATTATTACCCATATTATGCAGTTATTTTGGATAGAACTGTAATAGATATACTTATTACTTTTATTATTATCAATACTACATGCACTATTTGCCATATTTTACTATTATTATCGCTAGAACTATAATAATTATACTTATCACTCCCAATATTATCAATATAACATGCATTATTACCCATATAATGCAGTTATTATCGCTAGAATTCTAATAATTATACTTATTACTTACATTATTATGAATATAACATGCATTATTACCCACATAATGCAGTTATTATCGCTAGAACTGTAATAATTATACTTATTACTCCCAATATTATCAATATAACATGCATTATTACCCATATAATGCAGTTATTATCGCTAGAACTGCAATAATTATACTTATTACTTATATTATTAGCAATATAACGTGCATTATTACCCATATAATGCAGTTATTATCGCTGGAACTATAATAAATACACGTATTACTTTTATTATCATCAACATAACATGCATTATTACCCATATTATGCAGTTATTATCGATAGAACTGTAATAATTATACTTATTGCTTACGTTATTAGCAATATAACGTGCATTATTACCCATATAATGCAGTTATTATCGCTAGAACTATAATAATTATACTTATTACTCCCGATATTATCAATATAACATGCATTATTACCCATATAATGCAGTTATTATCGCTAGAACTGTAATAATTATACTCATTACTTATATTATTAGCAATATAACGTGCATTATTACCCATATTATGCAGTTATTATCGCTAGAACTGTAATAATTATACTTATTACTTATATTATTATCAGTATGACATGCATTATTACCCATATAATGGCGTTATTATCGCTAGAACTGTAATAATTATACTTATTACATATACTATTAGCAGTATAACGTGCATTATTACCCACATAATGCAGTTATTATAGCCAGAACTGTAATAATTATACTTACTACTTATATTATTATCAATAGAACATGCATTATTACCCATATTATGCAGTTATTATCGCTAGAGCTATAATAAATATACTTATTACTCCCGATATTATCAATATAACATGCATTAATACCCATATAATGCAATTACTATCGCTAGAACTGTAATAACTATACTTATTACTTATATTATTAGCAATATAACGTGCATTATTACCCATATAATGCAGTTATTATCGCTAGAACTGTAATAATTATACTTATTACTTATAGTATTAGCAATATAACGTGCATTATTACCCATATTATGCAGTTATTATCGATAGAACTGTAATAAAGACACTTAGTACTTTTACTATTATCAATATAACATGCACTATTAGCCATATTTTACTATTATTATCGCTAAAACTATAATAATTATACTTATTACTCCCGATATTATCAATATAACATGCCTTATTACGCATATAATGCAGTTATTATCGCTAGAACTGTAACAATTACACTTATTACTTATATTATTAGCAATATAACGTGCATTATTACCCATATTATGCAGTTATTATTGCTAGAACTATAATAATTATACTTATTACTCCCGATATTATCAATATAACATGCATTATTACCCATATAATGCAGTTATTATCGCTAGAACTGTAATAATTATACTCATTACTTATATTATTAGCAATATAACGTGCATTATTACCCATATAAAAGAGTTATTATCGCTAGAACTGTAATAATTATACTTATTACATATACTATTAGCAGTATAACGTGCATTATTACTAACATAATGCAGTTATTATAGCCAGAACTGTAATAATTATACTTACTACTTATATTATTCTCGATATAACAAGCATTATTACCCATATTATGCAGTTATTATCGCTAGAACTATAATAAATATACGTACTACTTTTATTATCATCAATATAACATGCATTATTACCCATATTATGCAGTTATTTTGGATAGAACTGTAATAAATATACTTATTACTTTTATTATTATCAATATTACATGCACTATTTGCCATATTTTACTATTATTATCGCTAGAACTATAATAATTATACTTATCACTCCCAATATTATCAATATAACATGCATTATTACCCATATAATGCAGTTATTATCGCTAGAATTGTAATAATTATACTTATTACTTATATTATTATCAATATGACATGCATTATTACCCATATAGTGCAGTTATTATCGCTAGAACTGTAATAATTATACTTATTACTTATATTATTATCAATATAACATGCATTATTACCCCTATAATGGAGTTATTATCGACAAAAGTATAATAAATATACTTATTACTTTTATTATTATCAGTATAACATGTACTATTAGCCATATTTTCGTATTCTTATCGCTAGAACTATAATAATTATACTTATTACTCCCGATATTATCAATATAACATCCATTATTACCCATATAATGCAGTTATAATCGCTAGAACTATAATAAATATACTTAGTACTTTTATTATTACCAATATAACATGCACTATTACCCATATAATGCAGTTATTATCGCTAGAACTGTAATAATTATACTTATTACTTATATTATTAGCAATATAACGTGCATTATTACCCACATAATGCAGTTATTATCGCTAGAACTGTAATAATTATACTTATTACTCCCAATATTCTCAATATAACGTGCATTATTACCCATATAATGCAGTTATTATCGCTAGAACTGCAATAATTATACTTATTACTTATATTATTAGCAATATAACGTGCATTATTACCCATATAATGCAGTTATTATCGCTGGAACTATAATAAATACACGTATTACTTTTATTATCATCAACATAACATGCATTATTACCCATATTATGCAGTTATTATCGATAGAACTGTAATAATTATACTTATTGCTTATATTATTAGCAATATAACGTGCATTATTACCCATATAATGCAGTTATTATCGCTAGAACTATAATAATTATACTTATTACTCCCGATATTATCAATATAACATGCATTATTACCCATATAATGCAGTTATTATCGCTAGAACTGTAATAATTATACTCATTACTTATATTATTAGCAATATGACGTGCATTATTACCCATATTATGCAGTTATTATCGCTAGAACTGTAATAATTATACTTATTACTTATATTATTATCAGTATGACATGCATTATTACCCATATAATGGCGTTATTATCGCTAGAACTGTAATAATTATACTTATTACATATACTGTTAGCAGTATAACGTGCATTATTACCCACATAATGCAGTTATTATAGCCAGAACTGTAATAATTATACTTACTACTTATATTATTATCAATAGAACATGCATTATTACCCATATTATGCAGTTATTATCGCTAGAACTATAATAAATATACTTATTACTCCCGATATTATCAATATAACATGCATTAATACCCATATAATGCAATTACTATGGCTAGAACTGTAATGACTATACTTATTACTTATATTATTAGCAATATAACGTGCATTATTACCCATATTATGCAGTTATTATCGATAGAACTGTAATGAAGACACTTAGTACTTTTACTATTATCAATATAACATGCACTATTAGCCATATTTTACTATTATTATCGCTAAAACTATAATAATTATACTTATTACTCCCGATATTATCAATATAACATGCCTTATTACGCATATAATGCAGTTATTATCGCTAGAACTGTAATAATTATACTTATTACTTATATTATTAGCAATATAACGTGCATTATTACCCATATAATGCAGTTATTATCGCTAGAGCTGTAATAATTATACTTATTACTCCCGATATTATCAATATAACATGCATTATTACCCATATTATGCAGTTATTATCGATAGAACTGTAATAATTATACTTATTGCTTATATTATTAGCAATATAACGTGCATTATTACCCATATAATGCAGTTATTATCGCTAGAACTATAATAATTATACTTATTACTCCCGATATTATCAATATAACATGCATTATTACCCATATAATGCAGTTATTATCGCTAGAACTGTAATAATTATACTCATTACTTATATTATTAGCAATATAACGTGCATTATTACCCATATTATGCAGTTATTATCGCTAGAACTGTAATAATTATACTTATTACTTATATTATTATCAGTATGACATGCATTATTACCCATATAATGGCGTTATTATCGCTAGAACTGTAATAATTATACTTATTACATATACTATTAGCAGTATAACGTGCATTATTACCCACATAATGCAGTTATTATAGCCAGAACTGTAATAATTATACTTACTACTTATATTATTATCAATAGAACATGCATTATTACCCATATTATGCAGTTATTATCGTTAGAACTATAATAAATATACTTATTACTCCCGATATTATCAATATAACATGCATTAATACCCATATAATGCAATTACTATCGCTAGAACTGTAATAACTATACTTATTACTTATATTATTAGCAATATAACGTGCATTATTACCCATATAATGCAGTTATTATCGCTAGAACTGTAATAATTATACTTATTACTTATAGTATTAGCAATATAACGTGCATTATTACCCATTTTATGCAGTTATTATCGATAGAACTGTAATAAAGACACTTAGTACTTTTACTATTATCAATATAACATGCACTATTAGCCATATTTTACTATTATTATCGCTAAAACTATAATAATTATACTTATTACTCCCGATATTATCAATATAACATGCCTTATTACGCATATAATGCAGTTATTATCGCTAGAACTGTAACAATTATACTTATTACTTATATTATTAGCAATATAACGTGCATTATTACCCATATTATGCAGTTATTATCGCTAGAACTATAATAATTATACTTATTACTCCCGATATTATCAATATAACATGCATTATTACCCATATAATGCAGTTATTATCGCTAGAACTGTAATAATTATACTCATTACTTATATTATTAGCAATATAACGTGCATTATTACCCATATAAAAGAGTTATTATCGCTAGAACTGTAATAATTATACTTATTACATATACTATTAGCAGTATAACGTGCATTATTACTAACATAATGCAGTTATTATAGCCAGAACTGTAATAATTATACTTACTACTTATATTATTCTCGATATAACAAGCATTATTACCCATATTATGCAGTTATTATCGCTAGAACTATAATAAATATACGTACTACTTTTATTATCATCAATATAACATGCATTATTACCCATATTATGCAGTTATTTTGGATAGAACTGTAATAAATATACTTATTACTTTTATTATTATCAATATTACATGCACTATTTGCCATATTTTACTATTATTATCGCTAGAACTATAATAATTATACTTATCACTCCCAATATTATCAATATAACATGCATTATTACCCATATAATGCAGTTATTATCGCTAGAATTGTAATAATTATAATTATTACTTATATTATTATCAATATGACATGCATTATTACCCATATAGTGCAGTTATTATCGCTAGAACTGTAATAATTATACTTATTACTTATATTATTATCAATATAACATGCATTATTACCCCTATAATGGAGTTATTATCGCTAGAACTGTAATAATTATACTTATTATTTATATTATTACCAATATAACGTGCATTATTACCCATATAATGCAGTTATTATCGACAAAAGTATAATAAATATACTTATTACTTTTATTATTATCAGTATAACATGTACTATTAGCCATATTTTCGTATTCTTATCGCTAGAACTATAATAATTATACTTATTACTCCCGATATTATCAATATAACATGCATTATTACCCATATAATGCAGTTATTATCGCTAGAACTGTAATAATTATACTCATTACTTATATTATTAGCAATATAACGTGCATTATTACCCATATAATGCAGTTATTATCGCTAGAACTGTAATAATTATACTTATTACTTATAGTATTAGCAATATAACGTGCATTATTACCCATATTATGCAGTTATTATCGATAGAACTGTAATAAAGACACTTAGTACTTTTACTATTATCAATATAACATGCACTATTAGCCATATTTTACTATTATTATCGCTAAAACTATAATAATTATACTTATTACTCCCGATATTATCAATATAACATGCCTTATTACGCATATAATGCAGTTATTATCGCTAGAACTGTAACAATTATACTTATTACTTATATTATTAGCAATATAACGTGCATTATTACCCATATTATGCAGTTATTATTGCTAGAACTATAATAATTATACTTATTACTCCCGATATTATCAATATAACATGCATTATTACGCATATAATGCAGTTATTATCGCTAGAACTGTAATAAATATACTTACTACTTTCATTATCATCAATATAACATGCATTATTACCCATATTATGCAGTTATTTTGGATAGAACTGTAATAGATATACTTATTACTTTTATTATTATCAATACTACATGCACTATTTGCCATATTTTACTATTATTATCGCTAGAACTATAATAATTATACTTATCACTCCCAATATTATCAATATAACATGCATTATTACCCATATAATGCAGTTATTATCGCTAGAATTGTAATAATTATACTTATTACTTACATTATTATGAATATAACATGCATTATTACCCACATAATGCAGTTATTATCGCTAGAACTGTAATAATTATACTTATTACTCCCAATATTATCAATATAACATGCATTATTACCCATATAATGCAGTTATTATCGCTAGAACTGCAATAATTATACTTATTACTTATATTATTAGCAATATAACGTGCATTATTACCCATATAATGCAGTTATTATCGCTGGAACTATAATAAATACACGTATTACTTTTATTATCATCAACATAACATGCATTATTACCCATATTATGCAGTTATTATCGATAGAACTGTAATAATTATACTTATTGCTTATGTTATTAGCAATATAACGTGCATTATTACCCATATAATGCAGTTATTATCGCTAGAACTATAATAATTATACTTATTACTCCCGATATTATCAATATAACATGCATTATTACCCATATAATGCAGTTATTATCGCTAGAACTGTAATAATTATACTCATTACTTATATTATTAGCAATATAACGTGCATTATTACCCATATTATGCAGTTATTATTGCTAGAACTGTAATAATTATACTTATTACTTATATTATTATCAGTATGACATGCATTATTACCCATATAATGGCGTTATTATCGCTAGAACTGTAATAATTATACTTATTACATATACTATTAGCAGTATAACGTGCATTATTACCCACATAATGCAGTTATTATAGCCAGAACTGTAATAATTATACTTACTACTTATATTATTATCAATAGAACATGCATTATTACCCATATTATGCAGTTATTATCGCTAGAGCTATAATAAATATACTTATTACTCCCGATATTATCAATATAACATGCATTAATACCCATATAATGCAATTACTATCGCTAGAACTGTAATAACTATACTTATTACTTATATTATTAGCAATATAACGTGCATTATTACCCATATAATGCAGTTATTATCGCTAGAACTGTAATAATTATACTTATTACTTATAGTATTAGCAATATAACGTGCATTATTACCCATATTATGCAGTTATTATCGATAGAACTGTAATAAAGACACTTAGTACTTTTACTATTATCAATATAACATGCACTATTAGCCATATTTTACTATTATTATCGCTAAAACTATAATAATTATACTTATTACTCCCGATATTATCAATATAACATGCCTTATTACGCATATAATGCAGTTATTATCGCTAGAACTGTAACAATTATACTTATTACTTATATTATTAGCAATATAACGTGCATTATTACCCATATTATGCAGTTATTATTGCTAGAACTATAATAATTATACTTATTACTCCCGATATTATCAATATAACATGCATTATTACCCATATAATGCAGTTATTATCGCTAGAACTGTAATAATTATACTCATTACTTATATTATTAGCAATATAACGTGCATTATTACCCATATAAAAGAGTTATTATCGCTAGAACTGTAATAATTATACTTATTACATATACTATTAGCAGTATAACGTGCATTATTACTAACATAATGCAGTTATTATAGCCAGAACTGTAATAATTATACTTACTACTTATATTATTCTCGATATAACAAGCATTATTACCCATATTATGCAGTCATTATCGCTAGAACTATAATAAATATACGTACTACTTTTATTATCATCAATATAACATGCATTATTACCCATATTATGCAGTTATTTTGGATAGAACTGTAATAAATATACTTATTACTTTTATTATTATCAATATTACATGCACTATTTGCCATATTTTACTATTATTATCGCTAGAACTATAATAATTATACTTATCACTCCCAATATTATCAATATAACATGCATTATTACCCATATAATGCAGTTATTATCGCTAGAATTGTAATAATTATACTTATTACTTATATTATTATCAATATGACATGCATTATTACCCATATAGTGCAGTTATTATCGCTAGAACTGTAATAATTATACTTATTACTTATATTATTATCAATATAACATGCATTATTACCCCTATAATGGAGTTATTATCGACAAAAGTATAATAAATATACTTATTACTTTTATTATTATCAGTATAACATGTACTATTAGCCATATTTTCGTATTCTTATCGCTAGAACTATAATAATTATACTTATTACTCCCGATATTATCAATATAACATCCATTATTACCCATATAATGCAGTTATAATCGCTAGAACTATAATAAATATACTTAGTACTTTTATTATTACCAATATAACATGCACTATTACCCATATAATGCAGTTATTATCGCTAGAACTGTAATAATTATACTTATTACTTATATTATTAGCAATATAACGTGCATTATTACCCACATAATGCAGTTATTATCGCTAGAACTGTAATAATTATACTTATTACTCCCAATATTCTCAATATAACGTGCATTATTACCCATATAATGCAGTTATTATCGCTAGAACTGCAATAATTATACTTATTACTTATATTATTAGCAATATAACGTGCATTATTACCCATATAATGCAGTTATTATCGCTGGAACTATAATAAATACACGTATTACTTTTATTATCATCAACATAACATGCATTATTACCCATATTATGCAGTTATTATCGATAGAACTGTAATAATTATACTTATTGCTTATATTATTAGCAATATAACGTGCATTATTACCCATATAATGCAGTTATTATCGCTAGAACTATAATAATTATACTTATTACTCCCGATATTATCAATATAACATGCATTATTACCCATATAATGCAGTTATTATCGCTAGAACTGTAATAATTATACTCATTACTTATATTATTAGCAATATGACGTGCATTATTACCCATATTATGCAGTTATTATCGCTAGAACTGTAATAATTATACTTATTACTTATATTATTATCAGTATGACATGCATTATTACCCATATAATGGCGTTATTATCGCTAGAACTGTAATAATTATACTTATTACATATACTGTTAGCAGTATAACGTGCATTATTACCCACATAATGCAGTTATTATAGCCAGAACTGTAATAATTATACTTACTACTTATATTATTATCAATAGAACATGCATTATTACCCATATTATGCAGTTATTATCGCTAGAACTATAATAAATATACTTATTACTCCCGATATTATCAATATAACATGCATTAATACCCATATAATGCAATTACTATCGCTAGAACTGTAATGACTATACTTATTACTTATATTATTAGCAATATAACGTGCATTATTACCCATATTATGCAGTTATTATCGATAGAACTGTAATGAAGACACTTAGTACTTTTACTATTATCAATATAACATGCACTATTAGCCATATTTTACTATTATTATCGCTAAAACTATAATAATTATACTTATTACTCCCGATATTATCAATATAACATGCCTTATTACGCATATAATGCAGTTATTATCGCTAGAACTGTAATAATTATACTTATTACTTATATTATTAGCAATATAACGTGCATTATTACCCATATAATGCAGTTATTATCGCTAGAGCTGTAATAATTATACTTATTACTTATATTATTAGCAATATAACGTGCATTATTACCCACATAATGCAGTTATTATCGCTAGAACTGTAATAATTATACTTATTACTCCCAATATTATCAATATAACATGCATTATTACCCATATAATGCAGTTATTATCGCTAGAACTGCAATAATTATACTTATTACTTATATTATTAGCAATATAACGTGCATTATTACCCATATAATGCAGTTATTATCGCTGGAACTATAATAAATACACGTATTACTTTTATTATCATCAACATAACATGCATTATTACCCATATTATGCAGTTATTATCGATAGAACTGTAATAATTATACTTATTGCTTATATTATTAGCAATATAACGTGCATTATTACCCATATAATGCAGTTATTATCGCTAGAACTATAATAATTATACTTATTACTCCCGATATTATCAATATAACATGCATTATTACCCATATAATGCAGTTATTATCGCTAGAACTGTAATAATTATACTCATTACTTATATTATTAGCAATATAACGTGCATTATTACCCATATTATGCAGTTATTATCGCTAGAACTGTAATAATTATACTTATTACTTATATTATTATCAGTATGACATGCATTATTACCCATATAATGGCGTTATTATCGCTAGAACTGTAATAATTATACTTATTACATATACTATTAGCAGTATAACGTGCATTATTACCCACATAATGCAGTTATTATAGCCAGAACTGTAATAATTATACTTACTACTTATATTATTATCAATAGAACATGCATTATTACCCATATTATGCAGTTATTATCGTTAGAACTATAATAAATATACTTATTACTCCCGATATTATCAATATAACATGCATTAATACCCATATAATGCAATTACTATCGCTAGAACTGTAATAACTATACTTATTACTTATATTATTAGCAATATAACGTGCATTATTACCCATATAATGCAGTTATTATCGCTAGAACTGTAATAATTATACTTATTACTTATAGTATTAGCAATATAACGTGCATTATTACCCATATTATGCAGTTATTATCGATAGAACTGTAATAAAGACACTTAGTACTTTTACTATTATCAATATAACATGCACTATTAGCCATATTTTACTATTATTATCGCTAAAACTATAATAATTATACTTATTACTCCCGATATTATCAATATAACATGCCTTATTACGCATATAATGCAGTTATTATCGCTAGAACTGTAACAATTATACTTATTACTTATATTATTAGCAATATAACGTGCATTATTACCCATATTATGCAGTTATTATCGCTAGAACTATAATAATTATACTTATTACTCCCGATATTATCAATATAACATGCATTATTACCCATATAATGCAGTTATTATCGCTAGAACTGTAATAATTATACTCATTACTTATATTATTAGCAATATAACGTGCATTATTACCCATATAAAAGTGTTATTATCGCTAGAACTGTAATAATTATACTTATTACATATACTATTAGCAGTATAACGTGCATTATTACTAACATAATGCAGTTATTATAGCCAGAACTGTAATAATTATACTTACTACTTATATTATTCTCGATATAACAAGCATTATTACCCATATTATGCAGTTATTATCGCTAGAACTATAATAAATATACGTACTACTTTTATTATCATCAATATAACATGCATTATTACCCATATTATGCAGTTATTTTGGATAGAACTGTAATAAATATACTTATTACTTTTATTATTATCAATATTACATGCACTATTTGCCATATTTTACTATTATTATCGCTAGAACTATAATAATTATACTTATCACTCCCAATATTATCAATATAACATGCATTATTACCCATATAATGCAGTTATTATCGCTAGAATTGTAATAATTATAATTATTACTTATATTATTATCAATATGACATGCATTATTACCCATATAGTGCAGTTATTATCGCTAGAACTGTAATAATTATACTTATTACTTATATTATTATCAATATAACATGCATTATTACCCCTATAATGGAGTTATTATCGCTAGAACTGTAATAATTATACTTATTATTTATATTATTATCAATATAACGTGCATTATTACCCATATAATGCAGTTATTATCGACAAAAGTATAATAAATATACTTATTACTTTTATTATTATCAGTATAACATGTACTATTAGCCATATTTTCGTATTCTTATCGCTAGAACTATAATAATTATACTTATTACTCCCGATATTATCAATATAACATGCATTATTACCCATATAATGCAGTTATTATCGCTAGAACTGTAATAATTATACTCATTACTTATATTATTAGCAATATAACGTGCATTATTACCCATATTATGCAGTTATTATCGCTAGAACTGTAATAATTATACTTATTACTTATATTATTATCAGTATGACATGCATTATTACCCATATAATGGCGTTATTATCGCTAGAACTGTAATAATTATACTTATTACATATACTATTAGCAGTATAACGTGCATTATTACCCACATAATGCAGTTATTATAGCCAGAACTGTAATAATTATACTTACTACTTATATTATTATCAATAGAACATGCATTATTACCCATATTATGCAGTTATTATCGCTAGAGCTATAATAAATATACTTATTACTCCCGATATTATCAATATAACATGCATTAATACCCATATAATGCAATTACTATCGCTAGAACTGTAATAACTATACTTATTACTTATATTATTAGCAATATAACGTGCATTATTACCCATATAATGCAGTTATTATCGCTAGAACTGTAATAATTATACTTATTACTTATAGTATTAGCAATATAACGTGCATTATTACCCATATTATGCAGTTATTATCGATAGAACTGTAATAAAGACACTTAGTACTTTTACTATTATCAATATAACATGCACTATTAGCCATATTTTACTATTATTATCGCTAAAACTATAATAATTATACTTATTACTCCCGATATTATCAATATAACATGCCTTATTACGCATATAATGCAGTTATTATCGCTAGAACTGTAACAATTATACTTATTACTTATATTATTAGCAATATAACGTGCATTATTACCCATATTATGCAGTTATTATTGCTAGAACTATAATAATTATACTTATTACTCCCGATATTATCAATATAACATGCATTATTACCCATATAATGCAGTTATTATCGCTAGAACTGTAATAATTATACTCATTACTTATATTATTAGCAATATAACGTGCATTATTACCCATATAAAAGAGTTATTATCGCTAGAACTGTAATAATTATACTTATTACATATACTATTAGCAGTATAACGTGCATTATTACTAACATAATGCAGTTATTATAGCCAGAACTGTAATAATTATACTTACTACTTATATTATTCTCGATATAACAAGCATTATTACCCATATTATGCAGTTATTATCGCTAGAACTATAATAAATATACGTACTACTTTTATTATCATCAATATAACATGCATTATTACCCATATTATGCAGTTATTTTGGATAGAACTGTAATAAATATACTTATTACTTTTATTATTATCAATATTACATGCACTATTTGCCATATTTTACTATTATTATCGCTAGAACTATAATAATTATACTTATCACTCCCAATATTATCAATATAACATGCATTATTACCCATATAATGCAGTTATTATCGCTAGAATTGTAATAATTATACTTATTACTTATATTATTATCAATATGACATGCATTATTACCCATATAGTGCAGTTATTATCGCTAGAACTGTAATAATTATACTTATTACTTATATTATTATCAATATAACATGCATTATTACCCCTATAATGGAGTTATTATCGACAAAAGTATAATAAATATACTTATTACTTTTATTATTATCAGTATAACATGTACTATTAGCCATATTTTCGTATTCTTATCGCTAGAACTATAATAATTATACTTATTACTCCCGATATTATCAATATAACATCCATTATTACCCATATAATGCAGTTATAATCGCTAGAACTATAATAAATATACTTAGTACTTTTATTATTACCAATATAACATGCACTATTACCCATATAATGCAGTTATTATCGCTAGAACTGTAATAATTATACTTATTACTTATATTATTAGCAATATAACGTGCATTATTACCCACATAATGCAGTTATTATCGCTAGAACTGTAATAATTATACTTATTACTCCCAATATTCTCAATATAACGTGCATTATTACCCATATAATGCAGTTATTATCGCTAGAACTGCAATAATTATACTTATTACTTATATTATTAGCAATATAACGTGCATTATTACCCATATAATGCAGTTATTATCGCTGGAACTATAATAAATACACGTATTACTTTTATTATCATCAACATAACATGCATTATTACCCATATTATGCAGTTATTATCGATAGAACTGTAATAATTATACTTATTGCTTATATTATTAGCAATATAACGTGCATTATTACCCATATAATGCAGTTATTATCGCTAGAACTATAATAATTATACTTATTACTCCCGATATTATCAATATAACATGCATTATTACCCATATAATGCAGTTATTATCGCTAGAACTGTAATAATTATACTCATTACTTATATTATTAGCAATATGACGTGCATTATTACCCATATTATGCAGTTATTATCGCTAGAACTGTAATAATTATACTTATTACTTATATTATTATCAGTATGACATGCATTATTACCCATATAATGGCGTTATTATCGCTAGAACTGTAATAATTATACTTATTACATATACTGTTAGCAGTATAACGTGCATTATTACCCACATAATGCAGTTATTATAGCCAGAACTGTAATAATTATACTTACTACTTATATTATTATCAATAGAACATGCATTATTACCCATATTATGCAGTTATTATCGCTAGAACTATAATAAATATACTTATTACTCCCGATATTATCAATATAACATGCATTAATACCCATATAATGCAATTACTATCGCTAGAACTGTAATGACTATACTTATTACTTATATTATTAGCAATATAACGTGCATTATTACCCATATTATGCAGTTATTATCGATAGAACTGTAATGAAGACACTTAGTACTTTTACTATTATCAATATAACATGCACTATTAGCCATATTTTACTATTATTATCGCTAAAACTATAATAATTATACTTATTACTCCCGATATTATCAATATAACATGCCTTATTACGCATATAATGCAGTTATTATCGCTAGAACTGTAATAATTATACTTATTACTTATATTATTAGCAATATAACGTGCATTATTACCCATATAATGCAGTTATTATCGCTAGAGCTGTAATAATTATACTTATTACTTATATTATTAGCAATATAACGTGCATTATTACCCACATAATGCAGTTATTATCGCTAGAACTGTAATAATTATACTTATTACTCCCAATATTATCAATATAACATGCATTATTACCCATATAATGCAGTTATTATCGCTAGAACTGCAATAATTATACTTATTACTTATATTATTAGCAATATAACGTGCATTATTACCCATATAATGCAGTTATTATCGCTGGAACTATAATAAATACACGTATTACTTTTATTATCATCAACATAACATGCATTATTACCCATATTATGCAGTTATTATCGATAGAACTGTAATAATTATACTTATTGCTTATATTATTAGCAATATAACGTGCATTATTACCCATATAATGCAGTTATTATCGCTAGAACTATAATAATTATACTTATTACTCCCGATATTATCAATATAACATGCATTATTACCCATATAATGCAGTTATTATCGCTAGAACTGTAATAATTATACTCATTACTTATATTATTAGCAATATAACGTGCATTATTACCCATATTATGCAGTTATTATCGCTAGAACTGTAATAATTATACTTATTACTTATAGTATTAGCAATATAACGTGCATTATTACCCATATTATGCAGTTATTATCGATAGAACTGTAATAAAGACACTTAGTACTTTTACTATTATCAATATAACATGCACTATTAGCCATATTTTACTATTATTATCGCTAAAACTATAATAATTATACTTATTACTCCCGATATTATCAATATAACATGCCTTATTACGCATATAATGCAGTTATTATCGCTAGAACTGTAACAATTATACTTATTACTTATATTATTAGCAATATAACGTGCATTAATACCCATATTATGCAGTTATTATCGCTAGAACTATAATAATTATACTTATTACTCCCGATATTATCAATATAACATGCATTATTACCCATATAATGCAGTTATTATCGCTAGAACTGTAATAATTATACTCATTACTTATATTATTAGCAATATAACGTGCATTATTACCCATATAAAAGAGTTATTATCGCTAGAACTGTAATAATTATACTTATTACATATACTATTAGCAGTATAACGTGCATTATTACTAACATAATGCAGTTATTATAGCCAGAACTGTAATAATTATACTTACTACTTATATTATTCTCGATATAACAAGCATTATTACCCATATTATGCAGTTATTATCGCTAGAACTATAATAAATATACGTACTACTTTTATTATCATCAATATAACATGCATTATTACCCATATTATGCAGTTATTTTGGATAGAACTGTAATAAATATACTTATTACTTTTATTATTATCAATATTACATGCACTATTTGCCATATTTTACTATTATTATCGCTAGAACTATAATAATTATACTTATCACTCCCAATATTATCAATATAACATGCATTATTACCCATATAATGCAGTTATTATCGCTAGAATTGTAATAATTATAATTATTACTTATATTATTATCAATATGACATGCATTATTACCCATATAGTGCAGTTATTATCGCTAGAACTGTAATAATTATACTTATTACTTATATTATTATCAATATAACATGCATTATTACCCCTATAATGGAGTTATTATCGCTAGAACTGTAATAATTATACTTATTATTTATATTATTATCAATATAACGTGCATTATTACCCATATAATGCAGTTATTATCGACAAAAGTATAATAAATATACTTATTACTTTTATTATTATCAGTATAACATGTACTATTAGCCATATTTTCGTATTCTTATCGCTAGAACTATAATAATTATACTTATTACTCCCGATATTATCAATATAACATGCATTATTACCCATATAATGCAGTTATAATCGCTAGAACTATAATAAATATACTTAGTACTTTTATTATTACCAATATAACATGCACTATTACCCATATAATGCAGTTATTATCGCTAGAACTGTAATCATTATACTTATAACTTATATTATTAGCAATATAACGTGCATTATTACCCACATAATGCAGTTATTATCGCTAGAACTGTAATAATTATACTTATTACTCCCAATATTATCAATATAACATGCATTATTACCCATATAATGCAGTTATTATCGCTAGAACTGCAATAATTATACTTATTACTTATATTATTAGCAATATAACGTGCATTATTACCCATATAATGCAGTTATTATCGCTGGAACTATAATAAATACACGTATTACTTTTATTATCATCAACATAACATGCATTATTACCCATACTATGCAGTTATTATCGATAGAACTGTAATAATTATACTTATTGCTTATATTATTAGCAATATAACGTGCATTATTACCCATATAATGCAGTTATTATCGCTAGAACTATAATAATTATACTTATTACTCCCGATATTATCAATATAACATGCATTATTACCCATATAATGCAGTTATTATCGCTAGAACTGTAATAATTATACTCATTACTTATATTATTAGCAATATGACGTGCATTATTACCCATATTATGCAGTTATTATCGCTAGGACTGTAATAATTATACTTATTACTTATATTATTATCAGTATGACATGCATTATTACCCATATAATGGCGTTATTATCGCTAGAACTGTAATAATTATACTTATTACATATACTGTTAGCAGTATAACGTGCATTATTACCCACATAATGCAGTTATTATAGCCAGAACTGTAATAATTATACTTACTACTTATATTATTATCAATAGAACATGCATTATTACCCATATTATGCAGTTATTATCGCTAGAACTATAATAAATATACTTATTACTCCCGATATTATCAATATAACATGCATTAATACCCATATAATGCAATTACTATCGCTAGAACTGTAATAACTATACTTATTACTTATATTATTAGCAATATAACGTGCATTATTACCCATATTATGCAGTTATTATCGATAGAACTGTAATAAAGACACTTAGTACTTTTACTATTATCAATATAACATGCACTATTAGCCATATTTTACTATTATTATCGCTAAAACTATAATAATTATACTTATTACTCCCGATATTATCAATATAACATGCCTTATTACGCATATAATGCAGTTATTATCGCTAGAACTGTAATAATTATACTTATTACTTATATTATTAGCAATATAACGTGCATTATTACCCATATAATGCAGTTATTATCGCTAGAGCTGTAATAATTATACTTATTACTTTTACTGTTATCAATATAACATGCACTATTAGCCATATTTTACTATTATTATCGCTAGAACTATAATAATTACACTTATTACTCCCGATATTATCAATATAACATGCCTTATTACCCATATAATGCAGTTATTATCGCTAGAACTGTAAAAATTATACTTATTACTTATATTATTATCAATATAACGTGCATTATTACCCATATAATGCAGTTATTATCGCTAGAACTGTAATAATTATACTTATTACTTATATTATTAGCAATATAACGTGCATTATTACCCATATTATGCAGTTATTATCGATAGAACTGTAATAAAGACACTTAGTACTTTTACTATTATCAATATAACATGCACTATTAGCCATATTTTACTATTATTATCGCTAGAACTATAATAATTATACTTATTACTCCCGATATTATCAATATAGCATGCCTTATTACGCATATAATGCAGTTATTATCGCTAGAACTGTAATAATTATACTTATTACTTATATTATTAGCAATATAATGTGCATTATTACCCATATAATGCAGTTATTATCGCTAGAACAGTAATAATTATACTTATTACTTATATTATTATCAATATAACATGCATTATTACCCATATAATGGAGTTATTATCGCTAGAACTGTAATAATTATACTTATTACTTATATTATTATCAATAGAACATGCATTATTACCCATATTATGCAGTTATTATCGCTAGAACTATAATAAATATACTTATTACTCCCGATATTATCAATATAACATGCATTAATACCCATATAATGCAATTACTATCGCTAGAACTGTAATAACTATACTTATTACTTATATTATTAGCAATATAACGTGCATTATTACCCATATAATGCAGTTATTATCGCTAGAACTGTAATAATTATACTTATTACTTTTACTATTATCAATATAACATGCACTATTAGCCATATTTTACTATTATTATCGCTAGAACTATAATAATTATACTTATTACTCCCGATATTATCAATATAACATGCCTTATTACCCATATAATGCAGTTATTATCGCTAGAACTGTAAAAATTATACTTATTACTTATATTATTATCAATATAACGTGCATTATTACCCATATAATGCAGTTATTATCGCCAGAACTGTAATAATTATACGTATTACTTATATTATTATCAATATAACATGCATTATTACCCATATAATGCAGTTATTATCGACAGAAGTATAATTAATATACTTATTACTTTTAGCATTATCAATATAACATGCACTATTAGCCATATTTTACTATTATTATTGTTAGAACTATAATAATTATACTTATTACTCCCGATGTTATCAATATAACATGCATTATTACCCATATAATGCAGTTATTATCGCTTGAACTGTAATAATTATACTTATTTCTTATATTATTATCAATATAACATGCATTATTACCCATATTATGCAGTTGTTATCGCTAGAACTGTAATAATTATACTTATTGCTTATATTATTAGCAATATAACGTGCATTAATACCCATATAATGCTGTTATTATCGCTAGAACTGTAATAATTATACTTATTACTTATATTATTATCAATATAACATGCATTATTACCCATATAATGGAGTTATTATCGCTAGAACTGTAATAATTATACTTATTACTTATATTATTATCAATATAACATGCATTATTACCCATATAATGCAGTTATTATCGACAGAAGTATAATAAATATACTTATTACTTTTATTATTATCAATATAACAGGCACTAATAGCCATATTTTACTATTATTATCGCTAGAACTGTAATAATTCTACTTATTACTCCCGATATTATCAATATAACATGCATTATTACGCATATAATGCAGTTACTATCGCTAGAACTGTAATAAATATACTTACTACTTTCATTATCATCAATATAACATGCATTATTGCCCATATTATGCAGTTATTATCGTTGGAACTGTAATAATTATACTTATTACTTATATTATTATCAGTATGACATGCATTATTACCCATATAATGGAGTTATTATCGCTAGAACTGTAATAATTATACTTATTACATATACTATTAGCAATATAACGTGCATTATTACCCACATAATGCAGTTATTATAGCCAGAACTGTAATAAATATACGTACTACTTTTATTATCGTCAATATAACATGCATTATTACCCATATTATGCAGATATTATCGATAGAACTGTAATAAATATACTTATTACTTTTATTATTATCAATATAACATGCACTATTAGCCATATTGTACTATTATTATCGCTAGAACTATAATAATTATACTTATTACTCCCGATATTATCAATATAACATGCCTTATTACCCATATAATGCAGTTATTATCGCTAGAACTGTAATAATTATACTTATTACTTATATTATTATCAATACAACGTGCATTATTACCCATATAATGCAGTTATTATCGCTAGAACTGAAATAATTATACTTATTACTTATATTATTAGCAATATAACGTGCATTATTACCCATATAATGCAGTTATTATCGCTAGAACTGTAATAATTATACTTATTACTTTTATTATTATCAATATAACATGCACTATTAGCCATATTGTACTATTATTATCGCTAGAACTATAATAATTATACTTATTACTCCCGATATTATCAATATAACATGCATTATTACCCATATAATGCAGTTATCATCGCTGGAACTATAATAAATACACGTATTACTTTTATTATCATCAACATAACATGCATTATTACCCATATTATGCAGTTATTATCGATAGAACTGTAATAATTATACTTATTGCTTATATTATTAGCAATATAACGTGCATTATGACCCATATAATGCAGTTACTATCGTTGGAACTGTAATAATTATACTTATTACTTTTATTATTATCAATATAACACGCACTATTAGCCATATTGTACTATTATTATCGCTAGAACTATAATAATTATACTTATTACTCCCGATATTATCAATATAACATGCATTATTACCCATATAATGCAGTTATTATCGCTAGAACTGTAATAATTATACTCATGAGTTATATTATTAGCAATATAACGTGCATTATTACCCATATTATGCAGTTATTATCGCTAGAACTGTAATAATTATACTCATTACTTATATTATTAGCAATATAACGTGCATTATTATCCATATTATGCAGTTATTATCGCTAGAACTGTAATAATTATACTTATTACTTATATTATTATCAGTATGACATGCATTATTACCCATATAATGGCGTTATTATCGCTAGAACTGTAATAATTATACTTATTACATATACTATTAGCAGTATAACGTGCATTATTGCCCACATAATGCAGTTATTATAGCCAGAACTGTAATAATTATACTTACTACTTATATTATTCTCAATATAACATGCATTATTACCCATATTATGCAGTTATTATCGCTAGAACTATAATAAATATACGTACTACTTTTATTATTATCAATATAACATGCATTATTACCCATATAATGGAGTTATTATCGCTAGAACTGTAATAATTATACTTATTACTTATATTATTATCAATAGAACATGCATTATTACCCATATTATGCAGTTATTATCGCTAGAACTATAATAAATATACTTATTACTCCCGATATTATCAATATAACATGCATTAATACCCATATAATGCAATTACTATCGCTAGAACTGTAATAACTATACCTATTACTTATATTATTAGCAATATAACGTGCATTATTACCCATATAATGCAGTTATTATCGCTAGAACTGTAATAATTATACTTATTACTTTTACTATTATCAATATAACATGCACTATTAGCCATATTTTACTATTATTATCGCTAGAACTATAATAATTATACTTATTACACCCGATATTATCAATATAACATGCCTTATTACCCATATAATGCAGTTATTATCGCTAGAACTGTAAAAATTATACTTATTACTTATATTATTATCAATATAACGTGTATTATTACCCATATAATGCAGTTATTATCGGCAGAAGTATAATTAATATACTTATTACTTTTAGCATTATCAATATAACATGCACTATTAGCCATATTTTACTATTATTATCGCTAGAACTATAATAATTATACTTATTACTCCCGATATTATCAATATAACATGCCTTATTATGCATATAATGCAGTTATTATCGCTAGAACTGTAATAATTATACTTGTTACTTATATTATTAGCAATATAACGTGCATTATTACCCATATAATGCAGTTATTATCGCTAGAACAGTAATAATTATACTTATTACTTATATTATTATCAATATAGCATGCATTATTACCCATATAATGGAGTTATTATCGCTAGAACTGTAATAATTATACTTATTACTTATATTATTACCAATAGAACATGCATTATTACCCATATTATGCAGTTATTATCGCTAGAACTATAATAATTATACTTATTACTCCCGATATTATCAATATAACATGCCTTATTACCCATATAATGCAGTTATTATCGCTAGAACTGTAAAGATTATACTTATTACTTATATTATTATCAATATAACGTGCATTATTACCCATATAATGCAGTTATTATCGCCAGAACTGTAATAATTATACGTATTACTTATATTATTATCAATATAACATGCATTATTACCCATATAATGCACCTTATTATCGACAGAAGTATAATTAATATACTTATTACTTTTAGCATTATCAATATAACATGCACTATTAGCCATATTTTACTATTATTATTGTTAGAACTATAATAATTATACTTATTACTCCCGATGTTATCAATATAACATGCATTATTACCCATATAATGCAGTTATTATCGCTTGAACTGTAATAATTATACTTACTTCTTATATTATTATCAATATAACATGCATTATTACCCATATTATGCAGTTGTTATCGCTAGAACTGTAATAATTATACTTATTGCTTATATTATTAGCAATATAACGTGCATTAATACCCATATAATGCTGTTATTATCGCTAGAACTGTAATAATTATACTTATTACTTATATTATTATCAATATATCATGCATTATTACCCATATAATGGAGTTATTATCGCTAGAACTGTAATAATTATACTTATTACTTATATTATTATCAATATAACATGCATTATTACCCATATAATGCAGTTATTATCGACAGAAGTATAATAAATATACTTATTACTTTTATTATTATCAATATAACAGGCACTAATAGCCATATTTTACTATTATTATCGCTAGAACTGTAATAATTATACTTATTACTTATATTATTATGAATATAACATGCATTATTACCCATATAATGCAGTTATTATCGACAGAAGTATAATAAATATACTTATTACTTTTACTATTATCAATATAACATGCACTATTAGCCATATTTTACTATTATTATCGCTAGAACTATAATAATTATACTTATTACTCCCGATATTATCAATATAACATGCCTTATTACGCATATAATGCAGTTATTATCGCTAGAACTCTAATAATTATACTTATTACTTATATTATTAGCAATATAACGTGCATTATTACCCATACAATGCAGTTATTATCGCTAGAACTGTAATAATTATACTTATTACTTATATTATTATCAATATAACATGCATTATTACCCATGTAATGGAGTTATTATCGCTAGAACTGTAATAATTATACTTATTACATATACTATTAGCAATATAACGTGCATTATTACCCATGTAAAGCAGTTATTATAGCCAGAACTGTAATAATTATACTTACTACTTATATTATTCTCAATATAACATGCATTATTACCCATATTATGCAGTTATTATCGCTAGAACTATAATAAATAGACGTATTACTTTTATTATCATCAATATAACATGCATTATTACCCATATTATGCAGTTATTATCGATAGAACTGTAATAAAGATACTTATTACTTTTACTATTATCAATATAACATGCACTATTAGCCATATTTTACTATTATTATCGCTAGAACTATAATAATTATACTTATTACATATACTATTAGCAATATAACGTGCATTATTACCCATATAATGCAGTTATTATAGCCAGAACTGTAATAATTATACTTACTACTTATATTATTCTCAATATAACATGCATTATTACCCATATTATGCAGTTATTATCGCTAGAACTATAATAAATAGACGTATTACTTTTATTATCAGCAATATAACATGCATTATTACCCATATTATGCAGTTATTATCGATAGAACTGTAATAAATATACTTACTACTTTCATTATCATCAATATAACATGCATTATTGCCCATATAATGCAGTTATTATCGCTAGAACTGTAATAATTATACTTATTACATATACTATTAGCAGTATAACGTGCATTATTACTAACATAATGCAGTTATTATAGCCAGAACTGTAATAATTATACTTACTACTTATATTATTCTCGATATAACAAGCATTATTACCCATATTATGCAGTTATTATCGCTAGAACTATAATAAATATGCGTAATACTTTTATTATCATCAATATAACATGCATTATTACCCATATTATGCAGTTATTTTGGATAGAACTGTAATAGATATACTTATTACTTTTATTATTATCAATACTACATGCACTATTTGCCATATTTTACTATTATTATCGCTAGAACTATAATAATTATACTTATCACTCCCAATATTATCAATATAACATGCATTATTACCCATATAATGCAGTTATTATCGCTAGAATTGTAATAATTATACTTATTACTTACATTATTATGAATATAACATGCATTATTACCCACATAATGCAGTTATTATCGCTAGAACTGTAATAATTATACTTATTACTCCCAATATTATCAATATAACATGCATTATTACCCATATAATGCAGTTATTATCGCTAGAACTGCAATAATTATACTTATTACTTATATTATTAGCAATATAACGTGCATTATTACCCATATAATGCAGTTATTATCGCTGGAACTATAATAAATACACGTATTACTTTTATTATCATCAACATAACATGCATTATTACCCATATTATGCAGTTATTATCGATAGAACTGTAATAATTATACTTATTGCTTATGTTATTAGCAATATAACGTGCATTATTACCCATATAATGCAGTTATTATCGCTAGAACTATAATAATTATACTTATTACTCCCGATATTATCAATATAACATGCATTATTACCCATATAATGCAGTTATTATCGCTAGAACTGTAATAATTATACTCATTACTTATATTATTAGCAATATAACGTGCATTATTACCCATATTATGCAGTTATTATCGCTAGAACTGTAATAATTATACTTATTACTTATATTATTATCAGTATGACATGCATTATTACCCATATAATGGCGTTATTATCGCTAGAACTGTAATAATTATACTTATTACATATACTATTAGCAGTATAACGTGCATTATTACCCACATAATGCAGTTATTATAGCCAGAACTGTAATAATTATACTTACTACTTATATTATTATCAATAGAACATGCATTATTACCCATATTATGCAGTTATTATCGCTAGAGCTATAATAAATATACTTATTACTCCCGATATTATCAATATAACATGCATTAATACCCATATAATGCAATTACTATCGCTAGAACTGTAATAACTATACATATTACTTATATTATTAGCAATATAACGTGCATTATTACCCATATAATGCAGTTATTATCGCTAGAACTGTAATAATTATACTTATTACTTATAGTATTAGCAATATAACGTGCATTGTTACCCATATTATGCAGTTATTATCGATAGAACTGTAATAAAGACACTTAGTACTTTTACTATTATCAATATAACATGCACTATTAGCCATATTTTACTATTATTATCGCTAAAACTATAATAATTATACTTATTACTCCCGATATTATCAATATAACATGCCTTATTACGCATATAATGCAGTTATTATCGCTAGAACTGTAACAATTATACTTATTACTTATATTATTAGCAATATAACGTGCATTATTACCCATATTATGCAGTTATTATTGCTAGAACTATAATAATTATACTTATTACTCCCGATATTATCAATATAACATGCATTATTACCCATATAATGCAGTTATTATCGCTAGAACTGTAATAATTATACTCATTACTTATATTATTAGCAATATAACGTGCATTATTACCCATATAAAAGAGTTATTATCGCTAGAACTGTAATAATTATACTTATTACATATACTATTAGCAGTATAACGTGCATTATTACTAACATAATGCAGTTATTATAGCCAGAACTGTAATAATTATACTTACTACTTATATTATTCTCGATATAACAAGCATTATTACCCATATTATGCAGTTATTATCGCTAGAACTATAATAAATATACGTACTACTTTTATTATCATCAATATAACATGCATTATTACCCATATTATGCAGTTATTTTGGATAGAACTGTAATAAATATACTTATTACTTTTATTATTATCAATATTACATGCACTATTTGCCATATTTTACTATTATTATCGCTAGAACTATAATAATTATACTTATCACTCCCAATATTATCAATATAACATGCATTATTACCCATATAATGCAGTTATTATCGCTAGAATTGTAATAATTATACTTATTACTTATATTATTATCAATATGACATGCATTATTACCCATATAGTGCAGTTATTATCGCTAGAACTGTAATAATTATACTTATTACTTATATTATTATCAATATAACATGCATTATTACCCCTATAATGGAGTTATTATCGACAAAAGTATAATAAATATACTTATTACTTTTATTATTATCAGTATAACATGTACTATTAGCCATATTTTCGTATTCTTATCGCTAGAACTATAATAATTATACTTATTACTCCCGATATTATCAATATAACATCCATTATTACCCATATAATGCAGTTATAATCGCTAGAACTATAATAAATATACTTAGTACTTTTATTATTACCAATATAACATGCACTATTACCCATATAATGCAGTTATTATCGCTAGAACTGTAATAATTATACTTATTACTTATATTATTAGCAATATAACGTGCATTATTACCCACATAATGCAGTTATTATCGCTAGAACTGTAATAATTATACTTATTACTCCCAATATTATCAATATAACGTGCATTATTACCCATATAATGCAGTTATTATCGCTAGAACTGCAATAATTATACTTATTACTTATATTATTAGCAATATAACGTGCATTATTACCCATATAATGCAGTTATTATCGCTGGAACTATAATAAATACACGTATTACTTTTATTATCATCAACATAACATGCATTATTACCCATATTATGCAGTTATTATCGATAGAACTGTAATAATTATACTTATTGCTTATATTATTAGCAATATAACGTGCATTATTACCCATATAATGCAGTTATTATCGCTAGAACTATAATAATTATACTTATTACTCCCGATATTATCAATATAACATGCATTATTACCCATATAATGCAGTTATTATCGCTAGAACTGTAATAATTATACTCATTACTTATATTATTAGCAATATGACGTGCATTATTACCCATATTATGCAGTTATTATCGCTAGAACTGTAATAATTATACTTATTACTTATATTATTATCAGTATGACATGCATTATTACCCATATAATGGCGTTATTATCGCTAGAACTGTAATAATTATACTTATTACATATACTGTTAGCAGTATAACGTGCATTATTACCCACATAATGCAGTTATTATAGCCAGAACTGTAATAATTATACTTACTACTTATATTATTATCAATAGAACATGCATTATTACCCATATTATGCAGTTATTATCGCTAGAACTATAATAAATATACTTATTACTCCCGATATTATCAATATAACATGCATTAATACCCATATAATGCAATTACTATCGCTAGAACTGTAATAACTATACTTATTACTTATATTATTAGCAATATAACGTGCATTATTACCCATATTATGCAGTTATTATCGATAGAACTGTAATAAAGACACTTAGTACTTTTACTATTATCAATATAACATGCACTATTAGCCATATTTTACTATTATTATCGCTAAAACTATAATAATTATACTTATTACTCCCGATATTATCAATATAACATGCCTTATTACGCATATAATGCAGTTATTATCGCTAGAACTGTAATAATTATACTTATTACTTATATTATTAGCAATATAACGTGCATTATTACCCATATAATGCAGTTATTATCGCTAGAGCTGTAATAATTATACTTATTACTTATATTATTAGCAATATAACGTGCATTATTACCCACATAATGCAGTTATTATCGCTAGAACTGTAATAATTATACTTATTACTCCCAATATTATCAATATAACATGCATTATTACCCATATAATGCAGTTATTATCGCTAGAACTGCAATAATTATACTTATTACTTATATTATTAGCAATATAACGTGCATTATTACCCATATAATGCAGTTATTATCGCTGGAACTATAATAAATACACGTATTACTTTTATTATCATCAACATAACATGCATTATTACCCATATTATGCAGTTATTATCGATAGAACTGTAATAATTATACTTATTGCTTATATTATTAGCAATATAACGTGCATTATTACCCATATAATGCAGTTATTATCGCTAGAACTATAATAATTATACTTATTACTCCCGATATTATCAATATAACATGCATTATTACCCATATAATGCAGTTATTATCGCTAGAACTGTAATAATTATACTCATTACTTATATTATTAGCAATATAACGTGCATTATTACCCATATTATGCAGTTATTATCGCTAGAACTGTAATAATTATACTTATTACTTATATTATTATCAGTATGACATGCATTATTACCCATATAATGGCGTTATTATCGCTAGAACTGTAATAATTATACTTATTACATACACTATTAGCAGTATAACGTGCATTATTACCCACATAATGCAGTTATTATAGCCAGAACTGTAATAATTATACTTACTACTTATATTATTATCAATAGAACATGCATTATTACCCATATTATGCAGTTATTATCGTTAGAACTATAATAAATATACTTATTACTCCCGATATTATCAATATAACATGCATTAATACCCATATAATGCAATTACTATCGCTAGAACTGTAATAACTATACTTATTACTTATATTATTAGCAATATAACGTGCATTATTACCCATATAATGCAGTTATTATCGCTAGAACTGTAATAATTATACTTATTACTTATAGTATTAGCAATATAACGTGCATTATTACCCATATTATGCAGTTATTATCGATAGAACTGTAATAAAGACACTTAGTACTTTTACTATTATCAATATAACATGCACTATTAGCCATATTTTACTATTATTATCGCTAAAACTATAATAATTATACTTATTACTCCCGATATTATCAATATAACATGCCTTATTACGCATATAATGCAGTTATTATCGCTAGAACTGTAACAATTATACTTATTACTTATATTATTAGCAATATAACGTGCATTATTACCCATATTATGCAGTTATTATCGCTAGAACTATAATAATTATACTTATTACTCCCGATATTATCAATATAACATGCATTATTACCCATATAATGCAGTTATTATCGCTAGAACTGTAATAATTATACTCATTACTTATATTATTAGCAATATAACGTGCATTATTACCCATATAAAAGAGTTATTATCGCTAGAACTGTAATAATTATACTTATTACATATACTATTAGCAGTATAACGTGCATTATTACTAACATACTGCAGTTATTATAGCCAGAACTGTAATAATTATACTTACTACTTATATTATTCTCGATATAACAAGCATTATTACCCATATTATGCAGTTATTATCGCTAGAACTATAATAAATATACGTACTACTTTTATTATCATCAATATAACATGCATTATTACCCATATTATGCAGTTATTTTGGATAGAACTGTAATAAATATACTTATTACTTTTATTATTATCAATATTACATGCACTATTTGCCATATTTTACTATTATTATCGCTAGAACTATAATAATTATACTTATCACTCCCAATATTATCAATATAACATGCATTATTACCCATATAATGCAGTTATTATCGCTAGAATTGTAATAATTATAATTATTACTTATATTATTATCAATATGACATGCATTATTACCCATATAGTGCAGTTATTATCGCTAGAACTGTAATAATTATACTTATTACTTATATTATTATCAATATAACATGCATTATTACCCCTATAATGGAGTTATTATCGCTAGAACTGTAATAATTATACTTATTATTTATATTATTATCAATATAACGTGCATTATTACCCATATAATGCAGTTATTATCGACAAAAGTATAATAAATATACTTATTACTTTTATTATTATCAGTATAACATGTACTATTAGCCATATTTTCGTATTCTTATCGCTAGAACTATAATAATTATACTTATTACTCCCGATATTATCAATATAACATGCATTATTACCCATATAATGCAGTTATAATCGCTAGAACTATAATAAATATACTTAGTACTTTTATTATTACCAATATAACATGCACTATTACCCATATAATGCAGTTATTATCGCTAGAAATGTAATAATTATACTTATAACTTATATTATTAGCAATATAACGTGCATTATTACCCACATAATGCAGTTATTATCGCTAGAACTGTAATAATTATACTTATTACTCCCAATATTATCAATATAACATGCATTATTACCCATATAATGCAGTTATTATCGCTAGAACTGCAATAATTATACTTATTACTTATATTATTAGCAATATAACGTGCATTATTACCCATATAATGCAGTTATTATCGCTGGAACTATAATAAATACACGTATTACTTTTATTATCATCAACATAACATGCATTATTACCCATATTATGCAGTAATTATCGATAGAACTGTAATAATTATACTTATTGCTTATATTATTAGCAATATAACGTGCATTATTACCCATATAATGCAGTTATTATCGCTAGAACTATAATAATTATACTTATTACTCCCGATATTATCAATATAACATGCATTATTACCCATATAATGCAGTTATTATCGCTAGAACTGTAATAATTATACTCATTACTTATATTATTAGCAATATGACGTGCATTATTACCCATATTATGCAGTTATTATCGCTAGAACTGTAATAATTATACTTATTACTTATATTATTATCAGTATGACATGCATTATTACCCATATAATGGCGTTATTATCGCTAGAACTGTAATAATTATACTTATTACATATACTGTTAGCAGTATAACGTGCATTATTACCCACATAATGCAGTTATTATAGCCAGAACTGTAATAATTATACTTACTACTTATATTATTATCAATAGAACATGCATTATTACCCATATTATGCAGTTATTTTGGATAGAACTGTAATAGATATACTTATTACTTTTATTATTATCAATACTACATGCACTATTTGCCATATTTTACTATTATTATCGCTAGAACTATAATAATTATACTTATCACTCCCAATATTATCAATATAACATGCATTATTACCCATATAATGCAGTTATTATCGCTAGAATTGTAATAATTATACTTATTACTTACATTATTATGAATATAACATGCATTATTACCCACATAATGCAGTTATTATCGCTAGAACTGTAATAATTATACTTATTACTCCCAATATTATCAATATAACATGCATTATTACCCATATAATGCAGTTATTATCGCTAGAACTGCAATAATTATACTTATTACTTATATTATTATCAGTATGACATGCATTATTACCCATATAATGGCGTTATTATCGCTAGAACTGTAATAATTATACTTATTACATATACTATTAGCAGTATAACGTGCATTATTACCCACATAATGCAGTTATTATAGCCAGAACTGTAATAATTATACTTACTACTTATATTATTATCAATAGAACATGCATTATTACCCATATTATGCAGTTATTATCGCTAGAGCTATAATAAATATACTTATTACTCCCGATATTATCAATATAACATGCATTAATACCCATATAATGCAATTACTATCGCTAGAACTGTAATAACTATACTTATTACTTATATTATTAGCAATATAACGTGCATTATTACCCATATAATGCAGTTATTATCGCTAGAACTGTAATAATTATACTTATTACTTATAGTATTAGCAATATAACGTGCATTATTACCCATATTATGCAGTTATTATCGATAGAACTGTAATAAAGACACTTAGTACTTTTACTATTATCAATATAACATGCACTATTAGCCATATTTTACTATTATTATCGCTAAAACTATAATAATTATACTTATTACTCCCGATATTATCAATATAACATGCCTTATTACGCATATAATGCAGTTATTATCGCTAGAACTGTAACAATTATACTCATTACTTATATTATTAGCAATATAACGTGCATTATTACCCATATAAAAGAGTTATTATCGCTAGAACTGTAATAATTATACTTATTACATATACTATTAGCAGTATAACGTGCATTATTACTAACATAATGCAGTTATTATAGCCAGAACTGTAATAATTATACTTACTACTTATATTATTCTCGATATAACAAGCATTATTACCCATATTATGCAGTTATTATCGCTAGAACTATAATAAATATACGTACTACTTTTATTATCATCAATATAACATGCATTATTACCCATATTATGCAGTTATTTTGGATAGAACTGTAATAAATATACTTATTACTTTTATTATTATCAATATTACATGCACTATTTGCCATATTTTACTATTATTATCGCTAGAACTATAATAATTATACTTATCACTCCCAATATTATCAATATAACATGCATTATTACCCATATAATGCAGTTATTATCGCTAGAATTGTAATAATTATACTTATTACTTATATTATTATCAATATGACATGCATTATTACCCATATAGTGCAGTTATTATCGCTAGAACTGTAATAATTATACTTATTACTTATATTATTATCAATATAACATGCATTATTACCCCTATAATGGAGTTATTATCGACAAAAGTATAATAAATATACTTATTACTTTTATTATTATCAGTATAACATGTACTATTAGCCATATTTTCGTATTCTTATCGCTAGAACTATAATAATTATACTTATTACTCCCGATATTATCAATATAACATCCATTATTACCCATATAATGCAGTTATAATCGCTAGAACTATAATAAATATACTTAGTACTTTTATTATTACCAATATAACATGCACTATTACCCATATAATGCAGTTATTATCGCTAGAACTGTAATAATTATACTTATTACTTATATTATTAGCAATATAACGTGCATTATTACCCACATAATGCAGTTATTATCGCTAGAACTGTAATAATTATACTTATTACTCCCAATATTATCAATATAACGTGCATTATTACCCATATAATGCAGTTATTATCGCTAGAACTGCAATAATTATACTTATTACTTATATTATTAGCAATATAACGTGCATTATTACCCATATAATGCAGTTATTATCGCTGGAACTATAATAAATACACGTATTACTTTTATTATCATCAACATTACATGCATTATTACCCATATTATGCAGTTATTATCGATAGAACTGTAATAATTATACTTATTGCTTATATTATTAGCAATATAACGTGCATTATTACCCATATAATGCAGTTATTATCGCTAGAACTATAATAATTATACTTATTACTCCCGATATTATCAATATAACATGCATTATTACCCATATAATGCAGTTATTATCGCTAGAACTGTAATAATTATACTCATTACTTATATTATTAGCAATATGACGTGCATTATTACCCATATTATGCAGTTATTATCGCTAGAACTGTAATAATTATACTTATTACTTATATTATTATCAGTATGACATGCATTATTACCCATATAATGGCGTTATTATCGCTAGAACTGTAATAATTATACTTATTACATATACTGTTAGCAGTATAACGTGCATTATTACCCACATAATGCAGTTATTATAGCCAGAACTGTAATAATTATACTTACTACTTATATTATTATCAATAGAACATGCATTATTACCCATATTATGCAGTTATTATCGCTAGAACTATAATAAATATACTTATTACTCCCGATATTATCAATATAACATGCATTAATACCCATATAATGCAATTACTATCGCTAGAACTGTAATAACTATACTTATTACTTATATTATTAGCAATATAACGTGCATTATTACCCATATTATGCAGTTATTATCGATAGAACTGTAATAAAGACACTTAGTACTTTTACTATTATCAATATAACATGCACTATTAGCCATATTTTACTATTATTATCGCTAAAACTATAATAATTATACTTATTACTCCCGATATTATCAATATAACATGCCTTATTACGCATATAATGCAGTTATTATCGCTAGAACTGTAATAATTATACTTATTACTTATATTATTAGCAATATAACGTGCATTATTACCCATATAATGCAGTTATTATCGCTAGAGCTGTAATAATTATACTTATTACTTATATTATTAGCAATATAACGTGCATTATTACCCACATAATGCAGTTATTATCGCTAGAACTGTAATAATTATACTTATTACTCCCAATATTATCAATATAACATGCATTATTACCCATATAATGCAGTTATTATCGCTAGAACTGCAATAATTATACTTATTACTTATATTATTAGCAATATAACGTGCATTATTACCCATATAATGCAGTTATTATCGCTGGAACTATAATAAATACACGTATTACTTTTATTATCATCAACATAACATGCATTATTACCCATATTATGCAGTTATTATCGATAGAACTGTAATAATTATACTTATTGCTTATATTATTAGCAATATAACGTGCATTATTACCCATATAATGCAGTTATTATCGCTAGAACTATAATAATTATACTTATTACTCCCGATATTATCAATATAACATGCATTATTACCCATATAATGCAGTTATTATCGCTAGAACTGTAATAATTATACTTATTACTTATATTATTAGCAATATAACGTGCATTATTACCCATATAATGCAGTTATTATCGCTAGAGCTGTAATAATTATACTTATTACTTATATTATTAGCAATATAACGTGCATTATTACCCACATAATGCAGTTATTATCGCTAGAACTGTAATAATTATACTTATTACTCCCAATATTATCAATATAACATGCATTATTACCCATATAATGCAGTTATTATCGCTAGAACTGCAATAATTATACTTATTACTTATATTATTAGCAATATAACGTGCATTATTACCCATATAATGCAGTTATTATCGCTGGAACTATAATAAATACACGTATTACTTTTATTATCATCAACATAACATGCATTATTACCCATATTATGCAGTTATTATCGATAGAACTGTAATAATTATACTTATTGCTTATATTATTAGCAATATAACGTGCATTATTACCCATATAATGCAGTTATTATCGCTAGAACTATAATAATTATACTTATTACTCCCGATATTATCAATATAACATGCATTATTACCCATATAATGCAGTTATTATCGCTAGAACTGTAATAATTATACTCATTACTTATATTATTAGCAATATAACGTGCATTATTACCCATATTATGCAGTTATTATCGCTAGAACTGTAATAATTATACTTATTACTTATATTATTATCAGTATGACATGCATTATTACCCATATAATGGCGTTATTATCGCTAGAACTGTAATAATTATACTTATTACATATACTATTAGCAGTATAACGTGCATTATTACCCACATAATGCAGTTATTATAGCCAGAACTGTAATAATTATACTTACTACTTATATTATTATCAATAGAACATGCATTATTACCCATATTATGCAGTTATTATCGTTAGAACTATAATAAATATACTTATTACTCCCGATATTATCAATATAACATGCATTAATACCCATATAATGCAATTACTATCGCTAGAACTGTAATAACTATACTTATTACTTATATTATTAGCAATATAACGTGCATTATTACCCATATAATGCAGTTATTATCGCTAGAACTGTAATAATTATACTTATTACTTATAGTATTAGCAATATAACGTGCATTATTACCCATATTATGCAGTTATTATCGATAGAACTGTAATAAAGACACTTAGTACTTTTACTATTATCAATATAACATGCACTATTAGCCATATTTTACTATTATTATCGCTAAAACTATAATAATTATACTTATTACTCCCGATATTATCAATATAACATGCCTTATTACGCATATAATGCAGTTATTATCGCTAGAACTGTAACAATTATACTTATTACTTATATTATTAGCAATATAACGTGCATTATTACCCATATTATGCAGTTATTATCGCTAGAACTATAATAATTATACTTATTACTCCCGATATTATCAATATAACATGCATTATTACCCATATAATGCAGTTATTATCGCTAGAACTGTAATAATTATACTCATTACTTATATTATTAGCAATATAACGTGCATTATTACCCATATAAAAGAGTTATTATCGCTAGAACTGTAATAATTATACTTATTACATATACTATTAGCAGTATAACGTGCATTATTACTAACATAATGCAGTTATTATAGCCAGAACTGTAATAATTATACTTACTACTTATATTATTCTCGATATAACAAGCATTATTACCCATATTATGCAGTTATTATCGCTAGAACTATAATAAATATACGTACTACTTTTATTATCATCAATATAACATGCATTATTACCCATATTATGCAGTTATTTTGGATAGAACTGTAATAAATATACTTATTACTTTTATTATTATCAATATTACATGCACTATTTGCCATATTTTACTATTATTATCGCTAGAACTATAATAATTATACTTATCACTCCCAATATTATCAATATAACATGCATTATTACCCATATAATGCAGTTATTATCGCTAGAATTGTAATAATTATAATTATTACTTATATTATTATCAATATGACATGCATTATTACCCATATAGTGCAGTTATTATCGCTAGAACTGTAATAATTATACTTATTACTTATATTATTATCAATATAACATGCATTATTACCCCTATAATGGAGTTATTATCGCTAGAACTGTAATAATTATACTTATTATTTATATTATTATCAATATAACGTGCATTATTACCCATATAATGCAGTTATTATCGACAAAAGTATAATAAATATACTTATTACTTTTATTATTATCAGTATAACATGTACTATTAGCCATATTTTCGTATTCTTATCGCTAGAACTATAATAATTATACTTATTACTCCCGATATTATCAATATAACATGCATTATTACCCATATAATGCAGTTATAATCGCTAGAACTATAATAAATATACTTAGTACTTTTATTATTACCAATATAACATGCACTATTACCCATATAATGCAGTTATTATCGCTAGAACTGTAATAATTATACTTATAACTTATATTATTAGCAATACAACGTGCATTATTACCCACATAATGCAGTTATTATCGCTAGAACTGTAATAATTATACTTATTACTCCCAATATTATCAATATAACATGCATTATTACCCATATAATGCAGTTATTATCGCTAGAACTGCAATAATTATACTTATTACTTATATTATTAGCAATATAACGTGCATTATTACCCATATAATGCAGTTATTATCGCTGGAACTATAATAAATACACGTATTACTTTTATTATCATCAACATAACATGCATTATTACCCATATTATGCAGTTATTATCGATAGAACTGTAATAATTATACTTATTGCTTATATTATTAGCAATATAACGTGCATTATTACCCATATAATGCAGTTATTATCGCTAGAACTCTAATAATTATACTTATTACTCCCGATATTATCAATATAACATGCATTATTACCCATATAATGCAGTTATTATCGCTAGAACTGTAATAATTATACTCATTACTTATATTATTAGCAATATGACGTGCATTATTACCCATATTATGCAGTTATTATCGCTAGAACTGTAATAATTATACTTATTACTTATATTATTATCAGTATGACATGCATTATTACCCATATAATGGCGTTATTATCGCTAGAACTGTAATAATTATACTTATTACATATACTGTTAGCAGTATAACGTGCATTATTACCCACATAATGCAGTTATTATAGCCAGAACTGTAATAATTATACTTACTACTTATATTATTATCAATAGAACATGCATTATTACCCATATTATGCAGTTATTATCGCTAGAACTATAATAAATATACTTATTACTCCCGATATTATCAATATAACATGCATTAATACCCATATAATGCAATTACTATCGCTAGAACTGTAATAACTATACTTATTACTTATATTATTAGCAATATAACGTGCATTATTACCCATATTAGGCAGTTATTATCGATAGAACTGTAATAAAGACACTTAGTACTTTTACTATTATCAATATAACATGCACTATTAGCCATATTTTACTATTATTATCGCTAAAACTATAATAATTATACTTATTACTCCCGATATTATCAATATAACATGCCTTATTACGCATATAATGCAGTTATTATCGCTAGAACTGTAATAATTATACTTATTACTTATATTATTAGCAATATAACGTGCATTATTACCCATATAATGCAGTTATTATCGCTAGAGCTGTAATAATTATACTTATTACTTTTACTGTTATCAATATAACATGCACTATTAGCCATATTTTACTATTATTATCGCTAGAACTATAATAATTACACTTATTACTCCCGATATTATCAATATAACATGCCTTATTACCCATATAATGCAGTTATTATCGCTAGAACTGTAAAAATTATACTTATTACTTATATTATTATCAATATAACGTGCATTATTACCCATATAATGCAGTTATTATCGCTAGAACTGTAATAATTATACTTATTACTTATATTATTAGCAATATAACGTGCATTATTACCCATATTATGCAGTTATTATCGATAGAACTGTAATAAAGACACTTAGTACTTTTACTATTATCAATATAACATGCACTATTAGCCATATTTTACTATTATTATCGCTAGAACTATAATAATTATACTTATTACTCCCGATATTATCAATATAACATGCCTTATTACGCATATAATGCAGTTATTATCGCTAGAACTGTAATAATTATACTTATTACTTATATTATTAGCAATATAACGTGCATTATTACCCATATTATGCAGTTATTATCGATAGAACTGTAATAAAGACACTTAGTACTTTTACTATTATCAATATAACATGCACTATTAGCCATATTTTACTATTATTATCGCTAGAACTATAATAATTATACTTATTACTCCCGATATTATCAATATAGCATGCCTTATTACGCATATAATGCAGTTATTATCGCTAGAACTGTAATAATTATACTTATTACTTATATTATTAGCAATATAATGTGCATTATTACCCATATAATGCAGTTATTATCGCTAGAACAGTAATAATTATACTTATTACTTATATTATTATCAATATAACATGCATTATTACCCATATAATGGAGTTATTATCGCTAGAACTGTAATAATTATACTTATTACTTATATTATTATCAATAGAACATGCATTATTACCCATATTATGCAGTTATTATCGCTAGAACTATAATAAATATACTTATTACTTTTATTATTATCAATATAACAGGCACTAATAGCCATATTTTACTATTATTATCGCTAGAACTGTAATAATTCTACTTATTACTCCCGATATTATCAATATAACATGCATTATTACGCATATAATGCAGTTACTATCGCTAGAACTGTAATAAATATACTTACTACTTTCATTATCATCAATATAACATGCATTATTGCCCATATTATGCAGTTATTATCGCTAGAACTGTAATAATTATACTTATTACTTATATTATTATCAGTATGACATGCATTATTACCCATATAATGGAGTTATTATCGCTAGAACTGTAATAATTATACTTATTACATATACTATTAGCAATATAACGTGCATTATTACCCACATAATGCAGTTATTATAGCCAGAACTGTAATAAATATACGTACTACTTTTATTATCGTCAATATAACATGCATTATTACCCATATTATGCAGATATTATCGATAGAACTGTAATAAATATACTTATTACTTTTATTATTATCAATATAACATGCACTATTAGCCATATTGTACTATTATTATCGCTAGAACTATAATAATTATACTTATTACTCCCGATATTATCAATATAACATGCCTTATTACCCATATAATGCAGTTATTATCGCTAGAACTGTAATAATTATACTTATTACTTATATTATTATCAATACAACGTGCATTATTACCCATATAATGCAGTTATTATCGCTAGAACTGAAATAATTATACTTATTACTTATATTATTAGCAATATAACGTGCATTATTACCCATATAATGCAGTTATTATCGCTAGAACTGTAATAATTATACTTATTACTTTTATTATTATCAATATAACATGCACTATTAGCCATATTGTACTATTATTATCGCTAGAACTATAATAATTATACTTATTACTCCCGATATTATCAATATAACATGCATTATTACCCATATAATGCAGTTATCATCGCTGGAACTATAATAAATACACGTATTACTTTTATTATCATCAACATAACATGCATTATTACCCATATTATGCAGTTATTATCGATAGAACTGTAATAATTATACTTATTGCTTATATTATTAGCAATATAACGTGCATTATGACCCATATAATGCAGTTACTATCGCTGGAACTGTAATAATTATACTTATTACTTTTATTATTATCAATATAACACGCACTATTAGCCATATTGTACTATTATTATCGCTAGAACTATAATAATTATACTTATTACTCCCGATATTATCAATATAACATGCATTATTACCCATATAATGCAGTTATTATCGCTAGAACTGTAATAATTATACTCATTAGTTATATTATTAGCAATATAACGTGCATTATTACCCATATTATGCAGTTATTATCGCTAGAACTGTAATAATTATACTCATTACTTATATTATTAGCAATATAACGTGCATTATTACCCATATTATGCAGTTATTATCGCTAGAACTGTAATAATTATACTTATTACTTATATTATTATCAGTATGACATGCATTATTACCCATATAATGGCGTTATTATCGCTAGAACTGTAATAATTATACTTATTACATATACTATTAGCAGTATAACGTGCATTATTACCCACATAATGCAGTTATTATAGCCAGAACTGTAATAATTATACTTACTACTTATATTATTCTCAATATAACATGCATTATTACCCATATTATGCAGTTATTATCGCTAGAACTATAATAAATATACGTACTACTTTTATTATTATCAATATAACATGCATTATTACCCATATAATGGAGTTATTATCGCTAGAACTGTAATAATTATACTTATTACTTATATTATTATCAATAGAACATGCATTATTACCCATATTATGCAGTTATTATCGCTAGAACTATAATAAATATACTTATTACTCCCGATATTATCAATATAACATGCATTAATACCCATATAATGCAATTACTATCGCTAGAACTGTAATAACTATACCTATTACTTATATTATTAGCAATATAACGTGCATTATTACCCATATAATGCAGTTATTATCGCTAGAACTGTAATAATTATACTTATTACTTTTACTATTATCAATATAACATGCACTATTAGCCATATTTTACTATTATTATCGCTAGAACTATAATAATTATACTTATTACACCCGATATTATCAATATAACATGCCTTATTACCCATATAATGCAGTTATTATCGCTAGAACTGTAAAAATTATACTTATTACTTATATTATTATCAATATAACGTGTATTATTACCCATATAATGCAGTTATTATCGGCAGAAGTATAATTAATATACTTATTACTTTTAGCATTATCAATATAACATGCACTATTAGCCATATTTTACTATTATTATCGCTAGAACTATAATAATTATACTTATTACTCCCGATATTATCAATATAACATGCCTTATTATGCATATAATGCAGTTATTATCGCTAGAACTGTAATAATTATACTTGTTACTTATATTATTAGCAATATAACGTGCATTATTACCCATATAATGCAGTTATTATCGCTAGAACAGTAATAATTATACTTATTACTTATATTATTATCAATATAGCATGCATTATTACCCATATAATGGAGTTATTATCGCTAGAACTGTAATAATTATACTTATTACTTATATTATTACCAATAGAACATGCATTATTACCCATATTATGCAGTTATTATCGCTAGAACTATAATAATTATACTTATTACTCCCGATATTATCAATATAACATGCCTTATTACCCATATAATGCAGTTATTATCGCTAGAACTGTAAAGATTATACTTATTACTTATATTATTATCAATATAACGTGCATTATTACCCATATAATGCAGTTATTATCGCCAGAACTGTAATAATTATACGTATTACTTATATTATTATCAATATAACATGCATTATTACCCATATAATGCACCTTATTATCGACAGAAGTATAATTAATATACTTATTACTTTTAGCATTATCAATATAACATGCACTATTAGCCATATTTTACTATTATTATTGTTAGAACTATAATAATTATACTTATTACTCCCGATGTTATCAATATAACATGCATTATTACCCATATAATGCAGTTATTATCGCTTGAACTGTAATAATTATACTTACTTCTTATATTATTATCAATATAACATGCATTATTACCCATATTATGCAGTTGTTATCGCTAGAACTGTAATAATTATACTTATTGCTTATATTATTAGCAATATAACGTGCATTAATACCCATATAATGCTGTTATTATCGCTAGAACTGTAATAATTATACTTATTACTTATATTATTATCAATATAACATGCATTATTACCCATATAATGGAGTTATTATCGCTAGAACTGTAATAATTATACTTATTACTTATATTATTATCAATATAACATGCATTATTACCCATATAATGCAGTTATTATCGACAGAAGTATAATAAATATACTTATTACTTTTATTATTATCAATATAACAGGCACTAATAGCCATATTTTACTATTATTATCGCTAGAACTGTAATAATTATACTTATTACTCCCGATATTATCAATATAACATGCATTATTACGCATATAATGCAGTTACTATCGCTAGAACTGTAATAAATATACTTACTACTTTCATTATCATCAATATAACATGCATTATTGCCCATATTATGCAGTTATTATCGCTAGAACTGTAATAATTATACTTATTACTTATATTATTATCAGTATGACATGCATTATTACCCATATAATGGAGTTATTATCGCTAGAACTGTAATAATTATACTTATTACTTATATTATTATCAATATAACGTGCATTATTACCCATATAATGCAGTTATTATCGCTAGAACTGTAATAATTATACTTATTACTTATATTATTAGCAATATAACGTGCATTATTACCCATATAATGCAGTTATTATCGCTAGAGCTGTAATAATTATACTTATTACTTTTACTGTTATCAATATAACATGCACTATTAGCCATATTTTACTATTATTATCGCTAGAACTATAATAATTACACTTATTACTCCCGATATTATCAATATAACATGCCTTATTACCCATATAATGCAGTTATTATCGCTAGAACTGTAAAAATTATACTTATTACTTATATTATTATCAATATAACGTGCATTATTACCCATATAATGCAGTTATTATCGCTAGAACTGTAATAATTATACTTATTACTCCCGATATTATCAATATAACATGCCTTATTACCCATATAATGCAGTTATTATCGCTTGAACTGTAATAATTATACTTACTTCTTATATTATTATCAATATAACATGCATTATTACCCATATTATGCAGTTGTTATCGCTAGACCTGTAATAATTATACTTATTGCTTATATTATTAGCAATATAACGTGCATTAATACCCATATAATGCTGTTATTATCGCTAGAACTGTAATAATTATACTTATTACTTATATTATTAGCAATATAACGTGCATTATTACCCATATTATGCAGTTATTATCGATAGAACTGTAATAAAGACACTTAGTACTTTTACTATTATCAATATAACATGCACTATTAGCCATATTTTACTATTATTATCGCTAGCACTATAATAATTATACTTATTACTCCCGATATTAGCAATATAGCATGCCTTATTACGCATATAATGCAGTTATTATCGCTAGAACTGTAATAATTATACTTATTACTTATATTATTAGCAATATAATGTGCATTATTACCCATATAATGCAGTTATTATCGCTAGAACAGTAATAATTATACTTATTACTTATATTATTATCAATATAACATGCATTATTACCCATATAATGGAGTTATTATCGCTAGAACTGTAATAATTATACTTATTACTTATATTATTATCAATAGAACATGCATTATTACCCATATTATGCAGTTATTATCGCTAGAACTATATAAATATACTTATTACTCCCGATATTATCAATATAACATGCATTAATACCCATATAATGCAATTACTATCGCTAGAACTGTAATAACTATACTTATTACTTATATTATTAGCAATATAACGTGCATTATTACCCATATAATGCAGTTATTATCGCTAGAACTGTAATAATTATACTTATTACTTTTACTATTATCAATATAACATGCACTATTAGCCATATTTTACTATTATTATCGCTAGAACTATAATAATTATACTTATTACTCCCGATATTATCAATATAACATGCCTTATTACCCATATAATGCAGTTATTATCGCTAGAACTGTAAAAATTATACTTATTACTTATATTATTATCAATATAACGTGCATTATTACCCATATAATGCAGTTATTATCGGCAGAACTGTAATAATTATACGTATTACTTATATTATTATCAATATAACATGCATTATTACCCATATAATGCAGTTATTATCGACAGAAGTATAATTAATATACTTATTACTTTTACTATTATCAATATAACATGCACTATTAGCCATATTTTACTATTATTATCGCTAGAACTATAATAATTATACTTATTACACCCGATATTATCAATATAACATGCCTTATTACCCATATAATGCAGTTATTATCGCTAGAACTGTAAAAATTATACTTATTACTTATATTATTATCAATATAACGTGTATTATTACCCATATAATGCAGTTATTATCGGCAGAAGTATAATTAATATACTTATTACTTTTAGCATTATCAATATAACATGCACTATTAGCCATATTTTACTATTATTATTGTTAGAACTATAATAATTATACTTATTACTCCCGATGTTATCAATATAACATGCATTATTACCCATATAATGGAGTTATTATCGCTAGAACTGTAATAATTATACTTATTACTTATATTATTACCAATAGAACATGCATTATTACCCATATTATGCAGTTATTATCGCTAGAACTATAATAATTATACTTATTACTCCCGATATTATCAATATAACATGCCTTATTACCCATATAATGCAGTTATTATCGCTAGAACTGTAAAAATTATACTTATTACTTATATTATTATCAATATAACGTGCATTATTACCCATATAATGCAGTTATTATCGCCAGAACTGTAATAATTATACGTATTACTTATATTATTATCAATATAACATGCATTATTACCCATATAATGCACCATATTATCGACAGAAGTATAATTAATATACTTATTACTTTTAGCATTATCAATATAACATGCACTATTAGCCATATTTTACAATTATTATTGTTAGGACTATAATAATTATACTTATTACTCCCGATGTTATCAATATAACATGCATTATTACCCATATAATGCAGTTATTATCGCTTGAACTGTAATAATTATACTTACTTCTTATATTATTATCAATATAACATGCATTATTACCCATATTATGCAGTTGTTATCGCTAGACCTGTAATAATTATACTTATTGCTTATATTATTAGCAATATAACGTGCATTAATACCCATATAATGCTGTTATTATCGCTAGAACTGTAATAATTATACTTATTACTTATATTATTAGCAATATAACGTGCATTATTACCCATATTATGCAGTTATTATCGATAGAACTGTAATAAAGACACTTAGTACTTTTACTATTATCAATATAACATGCACTATTAGCCATATTTTACTATTATTATCGCTAGCACTATAATAATTATACTTATTACTCCCGATATTAGCAATATAGCATGCCTTATTACGCATATAATGCAGTTATTATCGCTAGAACTGTAATAATTATACTTATTACTTATATTATTAGCAATATAATGTGCATTATTACCCATATAATGCAGTTATTATCGCTAGAACAGTAATAATTATACTTATTACTTATATTATTATCAATATAACATGCATTATTACCCATATAATGGAGTTATTATCGCTAGAACTGTAATAATTATACTTATTACTTATATTATTATCAATAGAACATGCATTATTACCCATATTATGCAGTTATTATCGCTAGAACTATAATAAATATACTTATTACTCCCGATATTATCAATATAACATGCATTAATACCCATATAATGCAATTACTATCGCTAGAACTGTAATAACTATACTTATTACTTATATTATTAGCAATATAACTTGCATTATTACCCATATAATGCAGTTATTATCGCTAGAACTGTAATAATTATACTTATTACTTTTACTATTATCAATATAACATGCACTATTAGCCATATTTTACTATTATTATCGCTAGAACTATAATAATTATACTTATTACTCCCGATATTATCAATATAACATGCCTTATTACCCATATAATGCAGTTATTATCGCTAGAACTGTAAAAATTATACTTATTACTTATATTATTATCAATATAACGTGCATTATTACCCATATAATGCAGTTATTATCGGCAGAACTGTAATAATTATACGTATTACTTATATTATTATCAATATAACATGCATTATTACCCATATAATGCAGTTATTATCGACAGAAGTATAATTAATATACTTATTACTTTTAGCATTATCAATATAACATGCACTATTAGCCATATTTTACTATTATTATTGTTAGAACTATAATAATTATACTTATTACTCCCGATGTTATCAATATAACATGCATTATTACCCATATAATGCAGTTATTATCGCTTGAACTGTAATAATTATACTTATTTCTTATATTATTATCAATATAACATGCATTATTACCCATATTATGCAGTTGTTATCGCTAGAACTGTAATAATTATACTTATTGCTTATATTATTAGCAATATAACGTGCATTAATACCCATATAATGCTGTTATCATCGCTAGAACTGTAATAATTATACTTATTACTTATATTATTATCAATATAACATGCATTATTACCCATATAATGGAGTTATTATCGCTAGAACTGTAATAATTATACTTATTACTTATATTATTACCAATAGAACATGCATTATTACCCATATTATGCAGTTATTATCGCTAGAACTATAATAATTATACTTATTACTCCCGATATTATCAATATAACATGCCTTATTACCCATATAATGCAGTTATTATCGCTAGAACTGTAAAAATTATACTTATTACTTATATTATTATCAATATAACGTGCATTATTACCCATATAATGCAGTTATTATCGCCAGAACTGTAATAATTATACGTATGACTTATATTATTATCAATATAACATGCATTATTACCCATATAATGCACCTTATTATCGACAGAAGTATAATTAATATACTTATTACTTTTAGCATTATCAATATAACATGCACTATTAGCCATATTTTACTATTATTATTGTTAGAACTATAATAATTATACTTATTACTCCCGATGTTATCAATATAACATGCATTATTACCCATATAATGCAGTTATTATCGCTTGAACTCTAATAATTATACTTACTTCTTATATTATTATCAATATAACATGCATTATTACCCATATTATGCAGTTGTTATCGCTAGACCTGTAATAATTATACTTATTGCTTATATTATTAGCAATATAACGTGCATTAATACCCATATAATGCTGTTATTATCGCTAGAACTGTAATAATTATACTTATTACTTATATTATTATCAATATAACATGCATTATTACCCATATAATGGAGTTATTATCGCTAGAACTGTAATAATTATACTTATTACTTATATTATTATCAATATAACATGCATTATTACCCATATAATGCAGTTATTATCGCTAGAACTGTAATAATTATACTTATTACTTATATTATTATCAATATAACATGCATTATTACCCATATAATGCAGTTATTATCGACAGAAGTATAATAAATATACTTATTACTTTTATTATTATCAATATAACAGGCACTAATAGCCATATTTTACTATTATTATCGCTAGAACTGTAATAATTATACTTATTACTCCCGATATTATCAATATAACATGCATTATTACGCATATAATGCAGTTACTATCGCTAGAACTGTAATAAATATACTTACTACTTTCATTATCATCAATATAACATGCATTATTGCCCATATTATGCAGTTATTATCGCTAGAACTGTAATAATTATACTTATTACTTATATTATTATCAGTATGACATGCATTATTACCCATATAATGGAGTTATTATCGCTAGAACTGTAATAATTATACTTATTACTTATATTATTATCAATATAACGTGCATTATTACCCATATAATGCAGTTATTATCGCTAGAACTGTAAAAATTATACTTATTACTTATATTATTATCAATATAACGTGCATTATTACCCATATAATGCAGTTATTATCGGCAGAACTGTAATAATTATACGTATTACTTATATTATTATCAATATAACATGCATTATTACCCATATAATGCAGTTATTATCGACAGAAGTATAATTAATATACTTATTACTTTTAGCATTATCAATATAACATGCACTATTAGCCATATTTTACTATTATTATTGTTAGAACTATAATAATTATACTTATTACTCCCGATGTTATCAATATAACATGCATTATTACCCATATAATGCAGTTATTATCGCTTGAACTGTAATAATTATACTTATTTCTTATATTATTATCAATATAACATGCATTATTACCCATATTATGCAGTTGTTATCGCTAGAACTGTAATAATTATACTTATTGCTTATATTATTAGCAATATAACGTGCATTAATACCCATATAATGCTGTTATCATCGCTAGAACTGTAATAATTATACTTATTACTTATATTATTATCAATATAACATGCATTATTACCCATATAATGGAGTTATTATCGCTAGAACTGTAATAATTATACTTATTACTTATATTATTACCAATAGAACATGCATTATTACCCATATTATGCAGTTATTATCGCTAGAACTATAATAATTATACTTATTACTCCCGATATTATCAATATAGCATGCCTTATTACCCATATAATGCAGTTATTATCGCTAGAACTGTAAAAATTATACTTATTACTTATATTATTATCAATATAACGTGCATTATTACCCATATAATGCAGTTATTATCGCCAGAACTGTAATAATTATACGTATTACTTATATTATTATCAATATAACATGCATTATTACCCATATAATGCACCTTATTATCGACAGAAGTATAATTAATATACTTATTACTTTTAGCATTATCAATATAACATGCACTATTAGCCATATTTTACTATTATTATTGTTAGAACTATAATAATTATACTTATTACTCCCGATGTTATCAATATAACATGCATTATTACCCATATAATGCAGTTATTATCGCTTGAACTCTAATAATTATACTTACTTCTTATATTATTATCAATATAACATGCATTATTACCCATATTATGCAGTTGTTATCGCTAGACCTGTAATAATTATACTTATTGCTTATATTATTAGCAATATAACGTGCATTAATACCCATATAATGCTATTATTATCGCTAGAACTGTAATAATTATACTTATTACTTATATTATTATCAATATAACATGCATTATTACCCATATAATGGAGTTATTATCGCTAGAACTGTAATAATTATACTTATTACTTATATTATTATCAATATAACATGCATTATTACCCATATAATGCAGTTATTATCGACAGAAGTATAATAAATATACTTATTACTTTTATTATTATCAATATAACAGGCACTAATAGCCATATTTTACTATTATTATCGCTAGAACTGTAATAATTATACTTATTACTCCCGATATTATCAATATAACATGCATTATTACGCATATAATGCAGTTACTATCGCTAGAACTGTAATAAATATACTTACTACTTTCATTATCATCAATATAACATGCATTATTGCCCATATTATGCAGTTATTATCGCTAGAACTGTAATAATTATACTTATTACTTATATTATTATCAGTATGACATGCATTATTACCCATATAATGGAGTTATTATCGCTAGAACTGTAATAATTATACTTATTACTTATATTATTATCAATATAACGTGCATTATTACCCATATAATGCAGTTATTATCGCTAGAACTGTAATAATTATACTTATTACTTATATTATTAGCAATATAACGTGCATTATTACCCATATAATGCAGTTATTATCGCTAGAGCTGTAATAATTATACTTATTACTTTTACTGTTATCAATATAACATGCATTATTAGCCATATTTTACTATTATTATCGCTAGAACTATAATAATTACACTTATTACTCCCGATATTATCAATATAACATGCCTTATTACCCATATAATGCAGTTATTATCGCTAGAACTGTAAAAATTATACTTATTACTTATATTATTATCAATATAACGTGCATTATTACCCATATAATGCAGTTATTATCGCTAGAACTGTAATAATTATACTTATTACTTATATTATTAGCAATATAACGTGCATTATTACCCATATTATGCAGTTATTATCGATAGAACTGTAATAAAGACACTTAGTACTTTTACTATTATCAATATAACATGCACTATTAGCCATATTTTACTATTATTATCGCTAGCACTATAATAATTATACTTATTACTCCCGATATTAGCAATATAGCATGCCTTATTACGCATATAATGCAGTTATTATCGCTAGAACTGTAATAATTATACTTATTACTTATATTATTAGCAATATAATGTGCATTATTACCCATATAATGCAGTTATTATCGCTAGAACAGTAATAATTATACTTATTACTTATATTATTATCAATATAACATGCATTATTACCCATATAATGGAGTTATTATCGCTAGAACTGTAATAATTATACTTATTACTTATATTATTATCAATAGAACATGCATTATTACCCATATTATGCAGCTATTATCGCTAGAACTATAATAAATATACTTATTACTCCCGATATTATCAATATAACATGCATTAATACCCATATAATGCAATTACTATCGCTAGAACTGTAATAACTATACTTATTACTTATATTATTAGCAATATAACGTGCATTATTACCCATATAATGCAGTTATTATCGCTAGAACTGTAATAATTATACTTATTACTTTTACTATTATCAATATAACATGCACTATTAGCCATATTTTACTATTATTATCGCTAGAACTATAATAATTATACTTATTACTCCCGATATTATCAATATAACATGCCTTATTACCCATATAATGCAGTTATTATCGCTAGAACTGTAAAAATTATACTTATTACTTATATTATTATCAATATAACGTGCATTATTACCCATATAATGCAGTTATTATCGGCAGAGCTGTAATAATTATACGTATTACTTATATTATTATCAATATAACATGCATTATTACCCATATAATGCAGTTATTATCGACAGAAGTATAATTAATATACTTATTACTTTTAGCATTATCAATATAACATGCACTATTAGCCATATTTTACTATTATTATTGTTAGAACTATAATAATTATACTTATTACTCCCGATGTTATCAATATAACATGCATTATTACCCATATAATGCAGTTATTATCGCTTGAACTGTGATAATTATACTTATTTCTTATATTATTATCAATATAACATGCATTATTACCCATATTATGCAGTTGTTATCGCTAGAACTGTAATAATTATACTTATTGCTTATATTATTAGCAATATAACGTGCATTAATACCCATATAATGCTGTTATTATCGCTAGAACTGTAATAATTATACTTATTACTTATATTATTATCAATATAACATGCATTATTACCCATATAATGGAGTTATTATCGCTAGAACTGTAATAATTATACTTATTACTTATATTATTATCAATATAACATGCATTATTACCCATATAATGCAGTTATTATCGACAGAAGTATAATAAATATACTTATTACTTTTATTATTATCAATATAACAGGCACTAATAGCCATATTTTACTATTATTATCGCTAGAACTGTAATAATTATACTTATTACTCCCGATATTATCAATATAACATGCATTATTACGCATATAATGCAGTTACTATCGCTAGAACTGTAATAAATATACTTACTACTTTCATTATCATCAATATAACATGCATTATTGCCCATATTATGCAGTTATTATCGCTAGAACTGTAATAATTATACTTATTACTTATATTATTATCAGTATGACATGCATTATTACCCATATAATGGAGTTATTATCGCTAGAACTGTAATAATTATACTTATTACATATACTATTAGCAATATAACGTGCATTATTACCCACATAATGCAGTTATTATAGCCAGAACTGTAATAAATATACGTACTACTTTTATTATCGTCAATATAACATGCATTATTACCCATATTATGCAGATATTATCGATAGAACTGTAATAAATATACTTATTACTTTTATTATTATCAATATAACATGCACTATTAGCCATATTGTACTATTATTATCGCTAGAACTATAATAATTATACTTATTACTCCCGATATTATCAATATAACATGCCTTATTACCCATATAATGCAGTTATTATCGCTAGAACTGTAATAATTATACTTATTACTTATATTATTATCAATACAACGTGCATTATTACCCATATTATGCAGTTATTATCGATAGAACTGTAATAATTATACTTATTGCTTATATTATTAGCAATATAACGTGCATTATTACCCATATAATGCAGTTACTATCGCTAGAACTGTAATAATTATACTTATTACTTTTATTATTATCAATATAACATGCACTATTAGCCATATTGTACTATTATTATCGCTAGAACTATAATAATTATACTTATTACTCCCGATATTATCAATATAACATGCATTATTACCCATATAATGCAGTTATTATCGCTAGAACTGTAATAATTATACTCATTACTTATATTATTAGCAATATCACGTGCATTATTACCCATATTATGCAGTTATTATCGCTAGAACTGTAATAATTATACTCATTACTTATATTATTAGCAATATAACGTGCATTATTACCCATATTATGCAGTTATTATCGCTAGAACTGTAATAATTATACTTATTACTTATATTATTATCAGTATGACATGCATTATTACCCATATAATGGCGTTATTATCGCTAGAACTGTAATAATTATACTTATTACATATACTATTAGCAGTATAACGTGCATTATTACCCACATAATGCAGTTATTATAGCCAGAACTGTAATAATTATACTTACTACTTATATTATTCTCAATATAACATGCATTATTACCCATATTATGCAGTTATTATCGCTAGAACTATAATAAATATACGTACTACTTTTATTATCATCAATATAACATGCATTATTACCCATATTATGCAGTTATTATCGATAGAACTGTAATAAGGACACTTAGTACTTTTACTATTATCAATATAACATGCACTATTAGCCATATTTTACTATTATTATCGCTAGAACTATAATAATTATACTTATTACTCCCGATATTATCAATATAACATGCCTTATTACGCATATAATGCAGTTATTATCGCTAGAACTGTAATAATTATACTTGATACTTATATTATTAGCAATATAACGTGCATTATTACCCATATAATGCAGTTATTATCGCTAGAACAGTAATAATTATACTTATTACTTATATTATTATCAATATAACATGCATTATTACCCATATAATGGAGTTATTATCGCTAGAACTGTAATAATTATACTTATTACTTATATTATTACCAATAGAACATGCATTATTACCCATATTATGCAGTTATTATCGCTAGAACTATAATAATTATACTTATTACTCCCGATATTATCAATATAACATGCCTTATTACCCATATAATGCAGTTATTATCGCTAGAACTGTAATAATTATACTTATTACTTTTACTATTATCAATATAACATGCACTATTAGCCATATTTTACTATTATTATCGCTAGAACTATAATAATTATACTTATTACTCCCGATATTATCAATATAACATGCCTTATTACCCATATAATGCAGTTATTATCGCTAGAACTGTAACAATTATACTTATTACTTATATTATTATCAATATAACGTGCATTATTACCCATATAATGCAGTTATTATCGCCAGAACTGTAATAATTATACGTATTACTTATATTATTATCAATATAACATGCATTATTACCCATATAATGCACCTTATTATCGACAGAAGTATAATTAATATACTTATTACTTTTAGCATTATCAATATAACATGCACTATTAGCCATATTTTACTATTATTATTGTTAGAACTATAATAATTATACTTATTACTCCCGATGTTATCAATATAACATGCATTATTACCCATATAATGCAGTTATTATCGCTTGAACTGTAATAATTATACTTACTTCTTATATTATTATCAATATAACATGCATTATTACCCATATTATGCAGTTGTTATCGCTAGAACTGTAATAATTATACTTATTGCTTATATTATTAGCAATATAACGTGCATTAATACCCATATAATGCTGTTATTATCGCTAGAACTGTAATAATTATACTTATTACTTATATTATTATCAATATAACATGCATTATTACCCATATAATGCAGTTATTATCGCCAGAACTGTAATAATTATACGTATCACTTATATTATTATCAATATAACATGCATTATTACCCATATAATGCAGTTATTATCGACAGAAGTATAATTAATATACTTATTACTTTTAGCATTATCAATATAACATGCACTATTAGCCATATTTTACTATTATTATTGTTAGAACTATAATAATTATACTTATTACTCCCGATGTTATCAATATAACATGCATTATTACCCATATAATGCAGTTATTATCGCTTGAACTGTAATAATTATACTTATTTCTTATATTATTATCAATATAACATGCATTATTACCCATATTATGCAGTTGTTATCGCTAGAACTGTAATAATTATACTTATTGCTTATATTATTAGCAATATAACGTGCATTAATACCCATATAATGCTGTTATTATCGCTAGAACTGTAATAATTATACTTATTACTTATATTATTATCAACATAACATGCATTATTACCCATATAATGGAGTTATTATCGCTAGAACTGTAATAATTATACTTATTACTTATATTATTATCAATATAACATGCATTATTACCCATATTATGCAGTTATTATCGCTAGAACTATAATAAATATACGTACTACTTTTATTATCATCAATATAACATGCATTATTACCCATATTATGCAGTTATTATCGATAGAACTGTAATAAAGACACTTAGTACTTTTACTATTATCAATATAACATGCACTATTAGCCATATTTTACTATTATTATCGCTAGAACTATAATAATTATACTTATTACTCCCGATATTATCAATATAACATGCCTTATTACGCATATAATGCAGTTATTATCGCTAGAACTGTAATAATTATACTTGATACATATATTATTAGCAATATAACGTGCATTATTACCCATATAATGCAGTTATTATCGCTAGAACAGTAATAATTATACTTATTACTTATATTATTATCAATATAACATGCATTATTACCCATATAATGGAGTTATTATCGCTAGAACTGTAATAATTATACTTATTACTTATATTATTACCAATAGAACATGCATTATTACCCATATTATGCAGTTATTATCGCTAGAACTATAATAATTATACTTATTACTCCCGATATTATCAATATAACATGCCTTATTACCCATATAATGCAGTTATTATCGCTAGAACTGTAATAATTATACTTATTACTTTTACTATTATCAATATAACATGCACTATTAGCCATATTTTACTATTATTATCGCTAGAACTATAATAATTATACTTATTACTCCCGATATTATCAATATAACATGCCTTATTACCCATATAATGCAGTTATTATCGCTAGAACTGTAAAAATTATACTTATTACTTATATTATTATCAATATAACGTGCATTATTACCCATATAATGCAGTTATTATCGCCAGAACTGTAATAATTATACGTATTACTTATATTATTATCAATATAACATGCATTATTACCCATATAATGCACCTTATTATCGACAGAAGTATAATTAATATACTTATTACTTTTAGCATTATCAATATAACATGCACTATTAGCCATATTTTACTATTATTATTGTTAGAACTATAATAATTATACTTATTACTCCCGATATTATCAATATAACATGCATTATTACCCATATAATGCAGTTATTATCGCTTGAACTGTAATAATTATACTTACTTCTTATATTATTATCAATATAACATGCATTATTACCCATATTATGCAGTTGTTATCGCTAGAACTGTAATAATTATACTTATTGCTTATATTATTAGCAATATAACGTGCATTAATACCAATATAATGCTGTTATTATCGCTAGAACTGTAATAATTATACTTATTACTTATATTATTATCAATATAACATGCATTATTACCCATATAATGCAGTTATTATCGCCAGAACTGTAATAATTATACGTATCACTTATATTATTATCAATATAACATGCATTATTACCCATATAATGCAGTTATTATCGACAGAAGTATAATTAATATACTTATTACTTTTAGCATTATCAATATAACATGCACTATTAGCCATATTTTACTATTATTATTGTTAGAACTATAATAATTATACTTATTACTCCCGATGTTATCAATATAACATGCATTATTACCCATATAATGCAGTTATTATCGCTTGAACTGTAATAATTATACTTATTTCTTATATTATTATCAATATAACATGCATTATTACCCATATTATGCAGTTGTTATCGCTAGAACTGTAATAATTATACTTATTGCTTATATTATTAGCAATATAACGTGCATTAATACCCATATAATGCTGTTATTATCGCTAGAACAGTAATAATTATACTTATTACTTATATTATTATCAACATAACATGCATTATTACCCATATAATGGAGTTATTATCGCTAGAACTGTAATAATTATACTTATTACTTATATTATTATCAATATAACATGCATTATTACCCATATTATGCAGTTATTATCGCTAGAACTATAATAAATATACGTACTACTTTTATTATCATCAATATAACATGCATTATTACCCATATTATGCAGTTATTATCGATAGAACTGTAATAAAGACACTTAGTACTTTTACTATTATCAATATAACATGCACTATTAGCCATATTTTACTATTATTATCGCTAGAACTATAATAATTATACTTATTACTCCCGATATTATCAATATAACATGCCTTATTACGCATATAATGCAGTTATTATCGCTAGAACTGTAATAATTATACTTGATACATATATTATTAGCAATATAACGTGCATTATTACCCATATAATGCAGTTATTATCGCTAGAACAGTAATAATTATACTTATTACTTATATTATTATCAATATAACATGCATTATTACCCATATAATGGAGTTATTATCGCTAGAACTGTAATAATTATACTTATTACTTATATTATTACCAATAGAACATGCATTATTACCCATATTATGCAGTTATTATCGCTAGAACTATAATAATTATACTTATTACTCCCGATATTATCAATATAACATGCCTTATTACCCATATAATGCAGTTATTATCGCTAGAACTGTAATAATTATACTTATTACTTTTACTATTATCAATATAACATGCACTATTAGCCATATTTTACTATTATTATCGCTAGAACTATAATAATTATACTTATTACTCCCGATATTATCAATATAACATGCCTTATTACCCATATAATGCAGTTATTATCGCTAGAACTGTAAAAATTATACTTATTACTTATATTATTATCAATATAACGTGCATTATTACCCATATAATGCAGTTATTATCGCCAGAACTGTAATAATTATACGTATTACTTATATTATTATCAATATAACATGCATTATTACCCATATAATGCACCTTATTATCGACAGAAGTATAATTAATATACTTATTACTTTTAGCATTATCAATATAACATGCACTATTAGCCATATTTTACTATTATTATTGTTAGAACTATAATAATTATACTTATTACTCCCGATATTATCAATATAACATGCATTATTACCCATATAATGCAGTTATTATCGCTTGAACTGTAATAATTATACTTACTTCTTATATTATTATCAATATAACATGCATTATTACCCATATTATGCAGTTGTTATCGCTAGAACTGTAATAATTATACTTATTGCTTATATTATTAGCAATATAACGTGCATTAATACCAATATAATGCTGTTATTATCGCTAGAACTGTAATAATTATACTTATTACTTATATTATTATCAATATAACATGCATTATTACCCATATAATGCAGTTATTATCGCCAGAACTGTAATAATTATACGTATCACTTATATTATTATCAATATAACATGCATTATTACCCATATAATGCAGTTATTATCGACAGAAGTATAATTAATATACTTATTACTTTTAGCATTATCAATATAACATGCACTATTAGCCATATTTTACTATTATTATTGTTAGAACTATAATAATTATACTTATTACTCCCGATGTTATCAATATAACATGCATTATTACCCATATAATGCAGTTATTATCGCTTGAACTGTAATAATTATACTTATTTCTTATATTATTATCAATATAACATGCATTATTACCCATATTATGCAGTTGTTATCGCTAGAACTGTAATAATTATACTTATTGCTTATATTATTAGCAATATAACGTGCATTAATACCCATATAATGCTGTTATTATCGCTAGAACTGTAATAATTATACTTATTACTTATATTATTATCAACATAACATGCATTATTACCCATATAATGGAGTTATTATCGCTAGAACTGTAATAATTATACTTATTACTTATATTATTATCAATATAACATGCATTATTACCCATATAATGCAGTTATTATCGACAGAAGTATAATAAATATACTTATTACTTTTATTATTATCAATATAACAGGCACTAATAGCCATATTTTACTATTATTATCGCTAGAACTGTAATAATTATACTTATTACTCCCGATATTATCAATATAACATGCATTATTACGCATATAATGCAGTTATTATCGCTAGAACTGTAATAAATATACTTACTACTTTCATTATCATCAATATAACATGCATTATTGCCCATATTATGCAGTTATTATCGCTAGAACTGTAATAATTATACTTATTACTTATATTATTATCAGTATGACATGCATTATTACCCATATAATGCAGTTATTATCGCTAGAACTGTAATAATTATACTTATTACTTTTATTATTATCAATATAACATGCACTATTAGCCATATTGTACTATTATTATCGCTAGAACTATAATAATTATACTTATTACTCCCGATATTATCAATATAACATGCATTATTACCCATATAATGCAGTTATCATCGCTGGAACTATAATAAATACACGTATTACTTTTATTATCATCAACATAACATGCATTATTACCCATATTATGCAGTTATTATCGATAGAACTGTAATAATTATACTTATTGCTTATATTATTATCAATATAACATGCCTTATTACCCATATAATGCAGTTATTATCGCTAGAACTGTAATAATTATACTTATTACTTATATTATTATCAATACAACGTGCATTATTACCCATATAATGCAGTTATTATCGCTAGAACTGTAATAATTATACTTATTACTTATATTATTAGCAATATAACGTGCATTATTACCCATATAATGCAGTTATTATCGCTAGAACTGTAATAATTATACTTATTACTTTTATTATTATCAATATAACATGCACTATTAGCCATATTGTACTATTATTATCGCTAGAACTATAATAATTATACTTATTACTCCCGATATTATCAATATAACATGCATTATTACCCATATAATGCAGTTATCATCGCTGGAACTATAATAAATACACGTATTACTTTTATTATCATCAACATAACATGCATTATTACCCATATTATGCAGTTATTATCGATAGAACTGTAATAATTATACTTATTGCTTATATTATTAGCAATATAACGTGCATTATTACCCATATAATGCAGTTACTATCGCTAGAACTGTAATAATTATACTTATTACTTTTATTATTATCAATATAACATGCACTATTAGCCATATTGTACTATTATTATCGCTAGAACTATAATAATTATACTTATTACTCCCGATAATATCAATATAACATGCATTATTACCCATATAATGCAGTTATTATCGCTAGAACTGTAATAATTATACTCATTACTTATATTATTAGCAATATAACGTGCATTATTACCCATATTATGCAGTTATTATCGCTAGAACTGTAATAATTATACTCATTACTTATATTATTAGCAATATAACGTGCATTATTACCCATATTATGCAGTTATTATCGCTAGAACTGTAATAATTATACTTATTACTTATATTATTATCAGTATGACATGCATTATTACCCATATAATGGCGTTATTATCGCTAGAACTGTAATAATTATACTTATTACATATACTATTAGCAGTATAACGTGCATTATTACCCACATAATGCAGTTATTATAGCCAGAACTGTAATAATTATACTTACTACTTATATTATTCTCAATATAACATGCATTATTACCCATATTATGCAGTTATTATCGCTAGAACTATAATAAATATACGTACTACTTTTATTATCATCAATATAACATGCATTATTACCCATATTATGCAGTTATTATCGATAGAACTGTAATAAAGACACTTAGTACTTTTACTATTATCAATATAACATGCACTATTAGCCATATTTTACTATTATTATCGCTAGAACTATAATAATTATACTTATTACTCCCGATATTATCAATATAACGTGCCTTATTACGCATATAATGCAGTTATTATCGCTAGAACTGTAATAATTATACTTGTTACTTATATTATTAGCAATATAACGTGCATTATTACCCATATAATGCAGTTATTATCGCTAGAACTGTAATAATTATACTTATTACTTATATTATTATCAATATAACGTGCATTATTACCCATATAATGCAGTTATTATCGCTAGAACTGTAATAATTATACTTATTACTTATATTATTAGCAATATAACGTGCATTATTACCCATATAATGCAGTTATTATCGCTAGAACTGTAATAACTATACTTATTACTTTTATTATTATCAATATAACATGCACTATTAGCCATATTGTACTATTATTATCGCTAGAACTATAATAATTTTACTTATTACTCCCGATATTATCAATATAACATGCATTATTACCCATATAATGCAGTTATTATCGCTGGAACTATAATAAATACACGTATTACTTTTATTATCATCAACATAACATGCATTATTACCCATATTATGCAGTTATTATCGATAGAACTGTAATAATTATACTTATTGCTTATATTATTAGCAATATAACGTGCATTATTACCCATATTATGCAGTTATTATCCCTAGAACTGTAATAATTATACTTATAACTTATATTATTATCAGTATGACATGCATTATTACCCATATAATGGAGTTATTATCGCTAGAACTGTAATAATTATACTTATTACATATACTATTAGCAGTATAACGTGCATTATTACCCATATAATGCAGTTATTATCGACGGAAGTATAATTAATATACTTATTACTTTTAGTATTATCAATATAACATGCACTATTAGCCATATTTTACTATTATTATTGTTAGAACTATAATAATTATACTTATTACTCCCGATATTATCAATATAACATGCATTATTACCCATATAATGCAGTTATTATCGCTTGAACTGTAATAATTATACTTATTTCTTATATTATTATCAATATAACATGCATTATTACCCATATTATGCAGTTGTTATCGCTCGAACTGTAATAATTATACTTATTACTTATATTATTAGCAATATAACGTGCATTAATACCCATATAATGTTGTTATTATCGCTAGAACTGTAATAATTATACTTATTACTTATATTATTATCAATATAACATGCATTATTACCCATATAATGCAGTTATTATCGACAGAAGTATAATAAATATACTTATTACTTTTATTATTATCAATATAACAGGCACTAATAGCCATATTTTACTATTATTATCGCTAGAACTAGAATAATTATACTTATTACTCCCGATATTATCAATATAACATGCATTATTACGCATATAATGCAGTTATTATCGCTAGAACTGTTATAAATATACTTACTACTTTCATTATCATCAATATAACATGCATTATTACCCATATTATGCAGTTATTATCGATAGAACTGTAATAACGACACTTAGTACTTTTACTATTATCAATATAACATGCACTATTAGCCATATTTTACTATTATTATCGCTAGAACTATAATAATTTTACTTATTACTCCCGATATTATCAATATAACATGCATTATTACCCATATAATGCAGTTATTATCGCTGGAACTATAATAAGTACACGTATTACTTTTATTATCATCAACATAACATGCATTATTACCCATATTATGCAGTTATTATCGATAGAACTGTAATAATTATACTTATTGCTTATATTATTAGCAATATAACGTGCATTATTACCCATATTATGCAGTTATTATCCCTAGAACTGTAATAATTATACTTATAACTTATATTATTATCAGTATGACATGCATTATTACCCATATAATGGAGTTATTATCGCTAGAACTGTAATAATTATACTTATTACATATACTATTAGCAGTATAACGTGCATTATTACCCATATAATGCAGTTATTATCGACAGAAGTATAATAAATATACTTATTACTTTTATTATTATCAATATAACAGGCACTAATAGCCATATTTTACTATTATTATCGCTAGCACTAGAATAATTATACTTATTACTCCCGATATTATCAATATAACATGCATTATTACGCATATAATGCAGTTATTATCGCTAGAACTGTTATAAATATACTTACTACTTTCATTATCATCAATATAACATGCATTATTGCCCATATTATGCAGTTATTATCGCTAGAACTGTAATAATTATACTTATTGCTTATACTATTAGCAATATAACGTGCATTATTACCCATATAATGCAGTTATTATCGCTAGAACTGTAATAATTATACTTATTACTTTTATTATTATCAATATAACATGCACTATTAGCCATATTGTACTATTATTATCGCTAGAACTATAATAATTATACTTACTACTCCCGATATTATCAATATAACATGCATTATTACCCATATAATGCAGTTATTATCGCTAGAACTGTAATAATTATACTCATTACTTATATTATTAGCAATATAACGTGCATTATTACCCATATTATGCAGTTATTATCGCTAGAACTGTAATAATTATACTTATTACTTATATTATTATCAGTATGACATGCATTATTACCCATATAATGGCGTTATTATCGCTAGAACTGTAATAATTATACTTATTACATATACTATTAGCAGTATAACGTGCATTATTACCCACATAATGCAGTTATTATAGCCAGAACTGTAATAAATATACTTACTACTTATATTATTCTCAATATAACATGCATTATTACCCATATTATGCAGTTATTATCGCTAGAACTATAATAAATATCCGTACTACTTTTATTATCATCAATATAACATGCATTATTACCCATATTATGCAGTTATTATCGATAGAACTGTAATAAAGACACTTAGTACTTTTACTATTATCAATATAACATGCACTATTAGCCATATTTTACTATTATTATCGCTAGAACTATAATGATTATACTTATTACTCCCGATATTATCAATATAACATGCATTATTGCCCATATAATGCAGTTATTATCGCTAGAACTGTAATAATTATACTCATTACTTATATTATTAGCAATATAACGTGCATTATCACCCATATTATGCAGTTATTATCGCTAGAACTGTAATAATTATACTTATTACTTATATTATTATCAGTATGACATGCATTATTACCCATATAATGGTGTTATTATCGCTAGAACTGTAATAATTATACTTATTACATATACTATTAGCAGTATAACGTGCATTATTACCCACATAATGCAGTTATTATAGCCAGAACTATAATAATTATACTTACTACTTATATTATTCTCAATTTAACATGCATTATTACCCATATTATGCAGTTATTATCGCTAGAACTATAATAAATATACGTACTACTTTTATTATCATCAATATAACATGCATTATTACCCATATTATGCAGTTGTTATCGCTAGAACTGTAATAAATATACGTATTACTTTTATTATCATCAATATAACATGCATTATTACCCATATTATGCAGTTATTTTGGATAGAACTGTAATAAATATACTTATTACTTTTATTATTATCAATATTACAAGCACTATTTGCCATATTTTACTATTATTATCGCTAGAACTATAATAATTATACTTATCACTCCCAATATTATCAATATAACATGCATTATTACCCATATAATGCAGTTATTATCGCTAGAATTGTAATAATTATGCTTATTACTTATATTATTATCAATATAACATGCATTATTACCCATATAATGCAGTTATTATCGCTAGAACTGTAATAATTATACTTATTACTTATATTATTATCAATATAACATGCATTATTACCCATATAATGGAGTTATTATCGCTAGAACTGGAATAATTATACTTATTACTTATATTATTATCAATATAACATGCATTATTACCCATTTAATGCAGTTATTATCGGCGGAAGTATAATAAATATACTTATTACTTTTATTATTATCAATATAACAGGCACTAATAGCCATATTTTACTATTATTATCGCTAGAACTATAATAATTATACTTATTACTCCCGATATTATCAATATAACATGCATTATTACGCATATAATGCTGTTATTATCGCTAGAACTGTAATAAATATACTTACTACTTTCATTATCATCAATATAACATGCATTATTGCCCATATTATGCAGTTATTATCGCTAAAACTGTAATAATTATACTTATTACTTATATTATTATCAGTATGACATGCATTACTACCCATGTAATGGAGTTATTATCACTAGAACTGTAATAATTATACTTATTACATATACTATTAGCAATATAACGTGCATTATTACCCATATAATGCAGTTATTATCGCTAGAACTGGAATAATTATACTTATTACTTTTATTATTATCATTATAACATGCACTATTTGCCATATTGTACTATTATTATCGCTAGAACTATAATAATTATACTTATTACTCCCGATATTATCAATATAACATGCATTATTACGCATATAATGCAGTTATTATCGCTAGAACTGTAATAAATATACTTACTACTTTCATTATCATCAATATAACATGCATTATTGCCCATATTATGCAGTTATTATCGCTAGAACTGTAATAATTATACTTATTACTTATATTATTATCAGTATGACATGCATTATTACCCATGTAATGGAGTTATTATCGCTAGAACTGTAATAATTATACTTATTACATATACTATTAGCAATATAACGTGCATTATTACCCATGTAATGCAGTTATTATAGCCAGAACTCTAATAATTATACTTACTACTTATATTATTCTCAATATAACATGCATTATTACCCATATTATGCAGTTTTTATCGCTAGAACTATAATAAATAGACGTATTACTTTTATTATCATCAATATGACATGCATTATTACCCATATTATGCAGTTATTATCGATAGAACTGTAATAAAGATACTTATTACTTTTACTATTATCAATATAACATGCACTATTAGCCATATTTTACTATTATTATCGCTAGAACTATAATAATTTTACTTATTACTCCCGATATTATCAATATAACATGCATTATTACCAATATAATGCAGTTATTATCGCTGGAACTATAATAAATACACGTATTACTTTTATTATCATCAACATAACATGCATTATTACCCATATTATGCAGTTATTATCGATAGAACTGTAATAATTATACTTATTGCTTATATTATTAGCAATATAACGTGCATTATTACCCATATAATGCAGTTATTATCGCTAGAACTGTAATAATTATTCTTATTACTTTTATTATTATCAATATAACATGCACTATTAGCCATATTGTACTATTATTATCGCTAGAACTATAATAATTTTACTTATTACTCCCGATATTATCAATATAACATGCATTATTACCCATATTATGCAGTTATTATCGCTAGAACTATAATAATTATACTTATTACTCCCGATATTATCAATATAACATGCCTTATTACCCATATAATGCAGTTATTATCGCTAGAACTGTAATAATTATACTTATTACTTATATTATTATCAATATAACGTGCATTATTACCCATATAATGCAGTTATTATCGCTATAACTGTAATAATTATACTTATTACTTATATTATTAGCAATATAACGTGCATTATTACCCATATAATGCAGTTATTATCGCTAGAACTGTAATAATTATACTTATTACTTTTATTATTATCAATATAACATGCACTATTAGCCATATTGTACTATTATTATCGCTAGAACTATAATAATTTTACTTCTTACTCCCGATATTATCAATATAACATGCATTATTACCCATATTATGCAGTTATTATCGCTAGAACTATAATAATTATACTTATTACTCCCAATATTATCAATATAACATGCCTTATTACCCATATAATGCAGTTATTATCGCTAGAACTGTAATAATTATACTTATTACTTATATTATTATCAATATAACGTGCATTATTACCCATATAATGCAGTTATTATCGCTATAACTGTAATAATTATACTTATTACTTATATTATTAGCAATATAACGTGCATTATTACCCATATAATGCAGTTATTATCGCTAGAACTGTAATAATTATACTTATTACTTTTATTATTATCAATATAACATGCACTATTAGCCATATTGTACTATTATTATCGCTAGAACTATAATAATTTTACTTATTACTCCCGATATTATCAATATAACATGCATTATTACCCATATAATGCAGTTATTATCGCTGGAACTATAATAAATACACGTATTACTTTTATTATCATCAACATAACATGCATTATTACCCATATTATGCAGTTATTATCGATAGAACTGTAATAATTATACTTATTGCTTATATTATTAGCAATATAACGTGCATTATTACCCATATTATGCAGTTATTATCGCTAGAACTGTAATAATTATACTTATTACTTTTATTATTATCAATATAACATGCACTATTTGCCATATTGTACTATTATTATCGCTAGAACTATAATAATTGTACTTATTACTCCCGATATTATCAATATAACATGCATTATTACCCATATAATGCAGTTATTATCGCTGGAACTATAATTAATACACGTATTACTTTTATTATCATCAACATAACATGCATTATTACCCATATTATGCAGTTATTATCGATAAAACTGTAATAATTATACTTATTGCTTATATTATTAGCAATATAACGTGCATTATTACCCATATTATGCAGTTATTATCCCTAGAATTGTAATAATTATACTTATAACTTATATTATTATCAGTATGACATGCATTATTACCCATATAATGGAGTTATTATCGCTAGAACTGTAATAATTATACTTATTACATATACTATTAGCAGTATAACGTGCATTATTACCCATATAATGCAGTTATTATCGACGGAAGTATAATTAATATACTTATTACTTTTAGTATTATCAATATAACATGCACTATTAGCCATATTTTACTATTATTATTGTTAGAACTATAATAATTATACTTATTACTCCCGATATTATCAATATAACATGCATTATTACGCATATAATGCAGTTATTATCGCTAGAACTGTTATAAATATAGTTACTACTTTCATTATCATCAATATAACATGCATTATTGCCCATATTATGCAGTTATTATCGCTACAACTGTAATAATTATACTTATTACTTATATTATTATCAGTATGACATGCATTATTACCCATATAATGGAGTTATTATCGCTAGAACTGTAATAATTATACTTATTACATATACTATTAGCAATATAACGTGCATTATTACCCATATAATGCAGTTATTATAGCCAGAACTGTAATAAATATACGTACTACTTTTATTATCGTCAATATAACATGCATTATTACCCATATTATGCAGATATTATCGATAGAACTGTAATAAATATACTTATTACTTTTATTATTATCAATATAACATGCACTATTAGCCATGTTGTACTATTATTATCGCTAGAACTATAATAATTATACTTATTACTTTTATTATTATCAATATAACATGCACTATTAGCCATATTGTACTATTATTATCGCTAGAACTATAATAATTATACTTATTACTCCCGATATTATCAATATAACATGCATTATTACCCATATAATGCAGTTATTATCGCTGGAACTGTAATAAATACACGTATCACTTTTATTATCATCAACGTAACATGCATTATTACCCATATTATGCAGTTATTATCGATAGAACTGTAATAATTATACTTATTGCTTATACTATTAGCAATATAACGTGCATTATTACCCATATAATGCAGTTATTATCGCTAGAACTGTAATAATTATACTTATTACTTTTATTATTATCAATATAACATGCACTATTTGCCATATTGTACTATTATTATCGCTAGAACTATAATAATTATACTTATTACTCCCGATATTATCAATATAACATGCATTATTACCCATATAATGCAGTTATTATCGCTGGAACTATAATTAATACACGTATTACTTTTATTATCATCAACATAACATGCATTATTACCCATATTATGCAGTTATTATCGATAGAACTGTAATAATTATACTTATTGCTTATATTATTAGCAATATAACGTGCATTATTACCCATATTATGCAGTTATTATCGCTACAACTGTAATAATTATACTTATTACTTATATTATTTTCAGTATGACATGCATTATTACCCATATAATGGAGTTATTAATGCTAGAACTGTAATAATTATACTTATTACATATACTATTAGCAGTATAACGTGCATTATTACCCACATAATGCAGTTATTATAGCCAGAACTGTAATAAATATACTTACTACTTATATTATTCTCAATATAACATGCATTATTACCCATATTATGCAGTTATTATCGCTAGAACTATAATAAATATCCGTACTACTTTTATTATCATCAATATAACATGCATTATTACCCATATTATTCAGTTATTATCGATAGAACTGTAATAAAGACACTTAGTACTTTTACTATTATCAATATAACATGCACTATTAGCCATATTTTACTATTATTATCGCTAGAACTATAATGATTATACTTATTACTCCCGATATTATCAATATAACATGCATTATTGCCCATATAATGCAGTTATTATCGCTAGAACTGTAATAATTATACTCATTACTTATATTATTAGCAATATAACGTGCATTATCACCCATATTATGCAGTTATTATCGCTAGAACTGTAATAATTATACTTATTACTTATATTATTATCAGTATGACATGCATTATTACCCATATAATGGTGTTATTATCCCTAGAACTGTAATAATTATACTTATTACATATACTATTAGCAGTATAACGTGCATTATTACCCACATAATGCAGTTATTATAGCCAGAACTATAATAATTATACTTACTACTTATATTATTCTCAATTTAACATGCATTATTACCCATATTATGCAGTTATTATCGCTAGAACTATAATAAATATACGTACTACTTTTATTATCATCAATATAACATGCATTATTACCCATATTATGCAGTTGTTATCGCTAGAACTGTAATAAATATACGTATTACTTTTATTATCATCAATATAACATGCATTATTGCCCATATTATGCAGTTATTTTGGATAGAACTGTAATAAATATACTTATTACTTTTATTATTATCAATATTACAAGCACTATTTGCCATATTTTACTATCATTATCGCTAGAACTATAATAATTATACTTATCACTCCCAATATTATCAATATAACATGCATTATTACCCATATAATGCAGTTATTATCGCTAGAATTGTAATAATTATACTTATTACTTATATTATTATCAATATAACATGCATTATTACCCATATAATGCAGTTATTATCGCTAGAACTGTAATAATTATACTTATTACTTATATTATTATCAATATAACATGCATTATTACCCATATAATGGAGTTATTATCGCTAGAACTGTAATAATTATACTTATTACTTATATTATTATCAATATAACATGCATTATTACCCATTTAATGCAGTTATTATCGGCGGAAGTATAATAAATATACTTATTACTTTTATTATTATCAATATAACAGGCACTAATAGCCATATTTTACTATTATTATCGCTAGAACTATAATAATTATACTTATTACTCCCGATATTATCAATATAACATGCATTATTACGCATATAATGCAGTTATTATCGCTAGAACTGTAATAAATATACTTACTACTTTCATTATCATCAATATAACATGCATTATTGCCCATATTATGCAGTTATTATCGCTAGAACTGTAATAATTATACTTATTACTTATATTATTATCAGTATGACATGCATTATTACCCATGTAATGGAGTTATTATCGCTAGAACTGTAATAATTATACTTATTACATATACTATTAGCAATATAACGTGCATTATTACCCATGCAATGCAGTTATTATAGCCAGAACTCTAATAATTATACTTACTACTTATATTATTCTCAATATAACATGCATTATTACCCATATTATGCAGTTTTTATCGCTAGAACTATAATAAATAGACGTATTACTTTTATTATCATCAATATAACATGCATTATTACCCATATTATGCAGTTATTATCGATAGAACTGTAATAAAGATACTTATTACTTTTACTATTATCAATATAACATGCACTATTAGCCATATTTTACTATTATTATCGCTAGAACTATAATAATTATACTTCTTACTCCCCATATTATCAATATAACATGCCTTATTACGCATATAATGCAGTTATTATCGCTAGAACTCTAATAATTATACTTATTACTTATGTTGTTACGTCGGAACGTTCGTGGGTTGAGTTACTTCAAAGTGCGAACGCACACCTTGACCTGCCGCAGGATTAGGTACCCGAGTAAACCTTCCGTAAGATATATATATATATTTATTGATCTGTTGCTTACTTACAATGAAGCTCTCCCTTGTTCACACACACACACACCGGTGGACAATGATGGCTCGCTTTGGATACCTGCTCGCTTCTTTAGACGCTGTGATGAACCTGCTTCCTCGCGGTGGTCCCACGCGATGGCGCGCGCACTCCCGAATTTAATTCGTTTGCGGGACTTACACTAACAAGCCCGGAGATACAACGCGCGAATAACCGCTGGCCGAGCGCGAAAACAAGCGTCGTTCAAGACTCGCGAAACAGTATCGAAAGTGTCAAAGATGTTGTAAACGATGTAAGGGAACTGTAAGCAGTTTTATATCCAAAAGTGTGCCATATTGAGTCACCGAGTTGCCACTCATACAGTTTTTGGGTTTCGCGATCGCTTACGCGGAATGCCGCGTTTGCTGTTTAATTCGATCGCGACCCAAATACTGACGGAAAAGGAATCTGCCTCGGACGTAACACCCCCCACGCTAGACACAAAATAGTCTCTAGAGGCAATTTTGTGAAAAATGCATATTCCTTTTTCGTCGTCACGCAATCCACTCACATTCAAATCATAACCCATACTTGTAAGTAATATGATTAACAAAGGTGTCTAAAATTTCTCAATTTACATAATGGAATATAACAGAATATAAAATGAGTTTGGCATAAATTGTGAACTATAAAATATACAATATAAATTGTTCGATGTACGCGAAAGAGTTATGTACAATGAGGCTTAGAGAGCCGCGAACAGGTAGATACAATTGGATTTGCGCAATGTAATACTCGTAGTGTAGTGCAAGATTAGGCGGTTGCCGGTATGTCGATGTTTCCGTCCCATGGTTTGATGTCGTCTATAGAATTTTGGAAGTCCAGAGGTGTGTAGTCTGCATGTCAGGAGGGAACCGTCACGTGGTTTGACGCGTTGAATGGGTTCTCTCCTGGTCTCGTCCTCTAGTAGAAGTAGATAGCCTTCCGTGGTCCATGATGAACCTCTAGAGGTGGCTCCTGCTGTCCGTATGGCACTACCTCGGTTTCTTCTATATTTGTTCTTGGTATGGGCGGAAGATCATTTGGAAAGGCGTGTAGCTCAATAGGTGGGGATATTTTTTCCTTTGGTATATGAGGAGTACTTTTGATAGGTGCAGTAGTGGGATTTGAATGTCTACATCCTAACCTGTGCCAGCGGAAAACTATATATATAACTATGAGTGTAATCACTATTCCTCCGGTTGATGCTGACCCATACGTAGCATACCAAATGATGTTTTCTGTTCGCTGATGTGAAGCTATATTTTGAGCTTGTCGTTCGATTTCTTTTAAACTTAATGAATTTTGATTATCTATGCTGAAGTGTGAGTGTCCTACTGTTTGATGATTTATTTGGTTGTCGGAAAGAACTTGTATGTGATGCGGTGTTAATTCCCTGATAGTGTCTGATATATTAATTTCGTATGGGGCTGGGTATGTAAAATTTATATTCTCCGTCGTTACTTCGGAGGCTATAATCTTTGACGAACCAAGGGTTGCTTCACATTTACTTTGAAGTTGTAAAATTCCTGATCTTTGTATTTGTTCGTATCCCGCTGATTTTTTATTACATCTAATCTGTAAGGGTATTGTGTCTGGAACTGAATAGAGCCAAGTGTTTGGGGTTTCTAATCTGGTAATGAAAAGTTGGTGTGCTGGACCTATCTTAATGTTGCAATTTGTCCATTTAATACTGTTTGGCCTAAACAAAAGGTCTGTCTCACAAATCGGTGAATTTTTAAAATTTTGAACTGGTTCCTTTAATTCACACAGGTATCTCTGATTTTGTTCCTTGCAATTTCTAATATATTGTTCGTTTAGTAGAAAATAGTTTGTTGTAATTAGGTTTACTGCTAGGTATTTTGACCGTGGTTGGATAAAGGTAGGGGTAGTCATATTAGGTGTGATCTTCTGAGATGACGGGCAAGGATAAAGGTGATACAAGTCGTAGGGTATTTCGTCCAGGAGTGGGAAATCGATTGTTATAATGACTTTTCCGTAAACGAGGGCCGCGCTCATCGTGGTAACCTTTTGTATCTGTTGTGAATTTAGTTCCTCAACGGTAAAGGGAAACTCTAGCTGGGTTGATTTTTGTATTTGTTTACATGCTGTTATTAATTTCTCTGGGGACAGGACTAATGCGTGCAAGAGTCCCAATTTTGCGAACATTATTGCGTCAGTCAATGTTATCAATGTCAGTACGTATTCGTCCGTCTGTCTGGTTAGTTTAAATTCCCACGATTCGATTGCTAGCTGTAGTTCCAATTTTGCTTCGCGATTGCTTAATTCAGAAAGTTCGTCAATGATATGTTTAATTTTCCCGTTTGTCTCCTCCGTGGACTGGGTTAGGGAGGTTAGGATTTCGTAGGTCTTCTGGAATTCGGATTTGACGATGTGGGTTTGGTTACCTAGCAGTGCCGCTATCTGTCTCTGGTCTTCGTAAAGTCTGTCTATCTCGTGATTGTAGTATTTTGCGTCGTCTTCGTCTAGAGTGCCAAACAAGGCCTTACTAATAGTTCCTATGAATCCTAATGCCGCTCTTTTTTTCCTAATTCCGAGAGGTTTTCCTAACGAGTTGGTTAGCATTTCTTCATATCTCTGTGCCTCTAATAATTTTCGGTTCAGCTCTTTCCCTAAATTTTCCGCTGGGCATGCGGTTAAATGATGTAGACGGCAAATGTTCTTGATGTATTCAACTTGGGGAAAAATGTTTGGGCGGTTGGATAATATTTTTATTATATCGATGGAAGTTACCAATTTCCATGTGGTGTGATATATACGGATAGGTTTGACTCTTTCTAGGTATATCCCAGGGTTGTGGTCAAATTGAATAAGGTTGTAATCCCCGTCTATCTGAGTGGGTGCAACGATGTGCCCTAACATTATGAGCCAATAGCTATAGCCGATCTTCATTATGGCGGCTAATAAATTAAATCCTGAAATATAGATACGTAGGTTATAAACACATTTTTAGTATGCACAGGTTTAATTCACGAATGACGGCATATGTCACGAATGTCCCAATGATGGGATTTACTTTTATAGAGGAATTCGGAATTTATCATTTTCTTTCCTTCAGGGAGGTTCTAATTCGGCGCTTTCATCTAAATCTCTTTTCTTTTGGAAATATGCGTGTTTTAGTTTATCGAGATGTTTTGTAAATTTCTGTCCGTTTTCGTTAATTAATACCGCGTTATTTCTATCGGTTATTTCGCAAATTTGATATGGTCCGTGGTAGTGTGGGTCGAATTTTCCTACCCTGGGTTCCTTTTGTACGTAAACATACTCGTTAGGGGAAAATTTTATTTCGTTGCATTTTTTGTCATAGATTAATTTTGAACGTTGTTTATTGGAGTCCAAATTATCCCGCGTTATTCTTCGAATTTCGTCTAACCGGTGAACTAAATTTTGTACATATAGGGGATAGGTGTGTAGTTCTTCTTGACACATAGGCGTAAACGGGTCCCTAGCCACTTGTCCGAAGACTACCTCATAGGGCGTGAAATTTGTTCCTTCATGTACGGACGTGTTATATGCGTAGGTCGCGAAAGGTAGTAGAATATCCCAATCTTCATATTTTTCCAAAAAATGTTTTAAATATTCAGTTAATACTATGTGACTACGTTCGAGCGAACCGTTTGTCTGAGGCCTATATCCAGAAGTTGTCACATGGTTGATTTTAAATGTTTTCGCTCCCCGTATTCGTCGCGGGCACTACCAAGGGCCTGATGTCGTAATCTGGTAAACCGATGAATATAATCTAAAATGGATTCGCTCGGATGCATGCGAATATGTTCTAACTCGTAACGAATTTCTAAATGAGGTCTGCACGGCGCATACCGTTTACGTAAAAGTCTAAGAAAGTCTGTAATATTCGTGCAGTGGTTATCCTCAATATAGAATTTTATTGGCTCAGTTAATTTATGTTTGAGACCGGACAGAAATCTATCTTCATGACCTCTAGGAATTCGGTCCATTGCGCTGGTTACAGCAGATAAAAAATTTTCAAAGGAGGTGAACCTAGGGTCGAAACGCGGAACTGATTCTAACGCATGATAAACACGATCTTCCTCATCACGGGACATACGCCACACATCGTACTGTGACATTTCGTGAGTATTTTGTGATCCGCGATCCATTGAGACTCTGGAGGTTGAAGTCAATGGTGCATTTACCGGTAGTGCGGGAGGGGTACGCAATGGAGGTGAGTCTGTTAACCTCGGCATGTTTGTGCGACATGATTATACGATATTTTTCGCGAAGCAAGCTGATACGCGACGCTACACGAAACGCGATACTACACGATACGCTGCAAAAATAATATTAAACGCGAAATAGTGTCTACGGGGCACAGTCAAGTTAGAAGAATCCCACTTCTGACACCAAATTTTTGTTACGTCGGAACGTTCGTGGGTTGAGTTACTTCAAAGTGCGAACGCACACCTTGACCTGCCGCAGGATTAGGTACCCGAGTAAACCTTCCGTAAGATATATATATATATTTATTGATCTGTTGCTTACTTACAATGAAGCTCTCCCTTGTTCACACACACACACACCGGTGGACAATGATGGCTCGCTTTGGATACCTGCTCGCTTCTTTAGACGCTGTGATGAACCTGCTTCCTCGCGGTGGTCCCACGCGATGGCGCGCGCACTCCCGAATTTAATTCGTTTGCGGGACTTACACTAACAAGCCCGGAGATACAACGCGCGAATAACCGCTGGCCGAGCGCGAAAACAAGCGTCGTTCAAGACTCGCGAAACAGTATCGAAAGTGTCAAAGATGTTGTAAACGATGTAAGGGAACTGTAAGCGGTTTTATATCCAAAAGTGTGCCATATTGAGTCACCGAGTTGCCACTCATACAGTTTTTGGGTTTCGCGATCGCTTACGCGGAATGCCGCGTTTGCTGTTTAATTCGATCGCGACCCAAATACTGACGGAAAAGGAATCTGCCTCAGACGTAACAATGTTATTAGCAATATAACGTGCATTATTACCCATATAATGCAGTTATTATCGCTAGAACTGTAATAATTATACTTATTACTTTTATTATTATCAATATAACATGCACTATTAGCCATATTTTACTATTATTATCGCTAGAGCTATAATAATTATACTTATTACTCCCGATATTATCAATATAACATGCATTATGACCCACATAATGCAGTTATTATAGCCAGAACTGTAATAATTATACTTACTACTTATATTATTCTCAATATAACATGCACTATTACCCATATTATGCAGTTATTATCGATAGAACTGTAATAAATATACGTACTACTTTTATTATCATCAATATAACATGCATTATTACCCATATTATGCAGTTATTATCGATAGAACTGTAATAAAGACACTTAGTACTTTTACTATTATCAATATAACATGCACTATTAGCCATATTTTACTATTATTATCGCTAGAACTATAATAATTATACTTATTACTCCCGATATTATCAATATAACATGCCTTATTACGCATATAATGCAGTTATTATTGCTAGAACTGTAATAATTATACTTGTTACTTATATTATTAGCAATATAACGTGCATTATTACCCATATAATGCAGTTATTATCGCTAGAACAGTAATAATTATACTTATTACTTATATTATTATCAATATAACATGCATTATTACCCATATAATGGAGTTATTATCGCTAGAACTGTAATAATTATACTTGTTACTTATATTATTAGCAATATAACGTGCATTATTACCCATATAATGCAGTTATTATCGCTAGAACAGTAATAATTATACTTATTACTTATATTATTATCAATATAACATGCATTATTACCCATATAATGGAGTTATTATCGCTAGAACTGTAATAATTATACTTATTACTTATATTATTACCAATAGAACATGCATTATTACCCATATTATGCAGTTATTATCGCTAGAACTATAATAATTATACTTATTACTCCCGATATTATCAATATAACATGCATTATTACCCATATAATGCAGTTATTATCGCTTGAACTGTAATAATTATACTTATTTCTTATATTATTATCAATATAACATGCATTATTACCCATATTATGCAGTTGTTATCGCTAGAACTGTAATAATTATACTTATTACTTATATTATTAGCAATATAACGTGCATTAATACCCATATAATGTTGTTATTATCGCTAGAACTGTAATAATTATACTTATTACTTATATTATTATCAATATAACATGCATTATTACCCATATAATGGAGTTATTATCGCTAGAACTGTAATAATTATACTTATTACTTATATTATTATCAATATAACATGCATTATTACCCATATAATGCAGTTATTATCGACAGAAGTATAATAAATATACTTATTACTTTTATTATTATCAATATAACAGGCACTAATAGCCATATTTTACTATTATTATCGCTAGAACTGTAATAATTATACTTATTACTCCCGATATTATCAATATAACATGCATTATTACGCATATAATGCAGTTATTATCGCTAGAACTGTAATAATTATACTTGTTACTTATATTATTAGCAATATAACGTGCATTATTACCCATATAATGCAGTTATTATCGCTAGAACAGTAATAATTATACTTATTACTTATATTATTATCAATATAACATGCATTATTACCCATATAATGGAGTTATTATCGCTAGAACTGTAATAATTATACTTATTACTTATATTATTACCAATAGAACATGCATTATTACCCATATTATGCAGTTATTATCGCTAGAACTATAATAATTATACTTATTACTCCCGATATTATCAATATAACATGCCTTATTACCCATATAATGCAGTTATTATCGCTAGAACTGTAATAATTATACTTATTACTTTTACTATTATCAATATAACATGCACTATTAGCCATATTTTACTATTATTATCGCTAGAACTATAATAATTATACTTATTACTCCCGATATTATCAATATAACATGCCTTATTACCCATATAATGCAGTTATTATCGCTAGAACTGTAAAAATTATACTTATTACTTATATTATTATCAATATAACGTGCATTATTACCCATATAATGCAGTTGTTATCGCTAGAACTGTAATAATTATACTTATTACTTATATTATTAGCAATATAACGTGCATTAATACCCATATAATGTTGTTATTATCGCTAGAACTGTAATAATTATACTTATTACTTATATTATTATCAATATAACATGCATTATTACCCATATAATGGAGTTATTATCGCTAGAACTGTAATAATTATACTTATTACTTATATTATTATCAATATAACATGCATTATTACCCATATAATGCAGTTATTATCGACAGAAGTATAATAAATATACTTATTACTTTTATTATTATCAATATAACAGGCACTAATAGCCATATTTTACTATTATTATCGCTAGAACTGTAATAATTATACTTATTACTCCCGATATTATCAATATAACATGCATTATTACGCATATAATGCAGTTATTATCGCTAGAACTGTAATAATTATACTTGTTACTTATATTATTAGCAATATAACGTGCATTATTACCCATATAATGCAGTTATTATCGCTAGAACTGTAATAATTATACTTATTTCTTATATTATTATCAATATAACATGCATTATTACCCATATTATGCAGTTGTTATCGCTAGAACTGTAATAATTATACTTATTACTTATATTATTAGCAATATAACGTGCATTAATACCCATATAATGTTGTTATTATCGCTAGAACTGTAATAATTATACTTATTACTTATATTATTATCAATATAACATGCATTATTACCCATATAATGGAGTTATTATCGCTAGAACTGTAATAATTATACTTATTACTTATATTATTACCAATAGAACATGCATTATTACCCATATTATGCAGTTATTATCGCTAGAACTATAATAATTATACTTATTACTCCCGATATTATCAATATAACATGACTTATTACCCATATAATGCAGTTATTATCGCTAGAACTGTAATAATTATACTTATTACTTTTACTATTATCAATATAACATGCACTATTAGCCATATTTTACTATTATTATCGCTAGAACTATAATAATTATACTTATTACTCCCGATATTATCAATATAACATGCCTTATTACCCATATAATGCAGTTATTATCGCTAGAACTGTAAAAATTATACTTATTACTTATATTATTATCAATATAACGTGCATTATTACCCATATAATGGAGTTATTATCGCCAGAACTGTAATAATTATACGTATTACTTATATTATTATCAATATAACATGCATTATTACCCATATTATGCAGTTGTTATCGCTAGAACTGTAATAATTATACTTATTACTTATATTATTAGCAATATAACGTGCATTAATACCCATATAATGTTGTTATTATCGCTAGAACTGTAATAATTATACTTATTACTTATATTATTATCAATATAACATGCATTATTACCCATATAATGGAGTTATTATCGCTAGAACTGTAATAATTATACTTATTACTTATATTATTACCAATAGAACATGCATTATTACCCATATTATGCAGTTATTATCGCTAGAACTATAATAATTATACTTATTACTCCCGATATTATCAATATAACATGCCTTATTACCCATATAATGCAGTTATTATCGCTAGAACTGTAATAATTATACTTATTACTTTTACTATTATCAATATAACATGCACTATTAGCCATATTTTACTATTATTATCGCTAGAACTATAATAATTATACTTATTACTCCCGATATTATCAATATAACATGCATTATTACCCATATAATGCAGTTATTATCGCTTGAACTGTAATAATTATACTTATTTCTTATATTATTATCAATATAACATGCATTATTACCCATATTATGCAGTTGTTATCGCTAGAACTGTAATAATTATACTTATTACTTATATTATTAGCAATATAACGTGCATTAATACCCATATAATGTTGTTATTATCGCTAGAACTGTAATAATTATACTTATTACTTATATTATTATCAATATAACATGCATTATTACCCATATAATGGAGTTATTATCGCTAGAACTGTAATAATTATACTTATTACTTATATTATTATCAATATAACATGCATTATTACCCATATAATGCAGTTATTATCGACAGAAGTATAATAGATATACTTATTACTTTTATTATTATCAATATAACAGGCACTAATAGCCATATTTTACTATTATTATCGCTAGAACTGTAATAATTATACTTATTACTCCCGATATTATCAATATAACATGCATTATTACGCATATAATGCAGTTATTATCGCTAGAACTGTAATAATTATACTTGTTACTTATATTATTAGCAATATAACGTGCATTATTACCCATATAATGCAGGTATTATCGCTAGAACAGTAATAATTATACTTATTACTTATATTATTATCAATATAACATGCATTATTACCCATATAATGGAGTTATTATCGCTAGAACTGTAATAATTATACTTATTACTTATATTATTACCAATAGAACATGCATTATTACCCATATTATGCAGTTATTATCGCTAGAACTATAATAATTATACTTATTACTCCCGATATTATCAATATAACATGCCTTATTACCCATATAATGCAGTTATTATCGCTAGAACTGTAATAATTATACTTATTACTTTTACTATTATCAATATAACATGCACTATTAGCCATATTTTACTATTATTATCGCTAGAACTATAATAATTATACTTATTACTCCCGATATTATCAATATAACATGCCTTATTACCCATATAATGCAGTTATTATCGCTAGAACTGTAAAAATTATACTTATTACTTATATTATTATCAATATAACGTGCATTATTACCCATATAATGCAGTTATTATCGCCAGAACTGTAATAATTATACGTATTACTTATATTATTATCAATATAACATGCATTATTACCCATATAATGCAGTTATTATCGACAGAAGTATAATTAATATACTTATTACTTTTAGCATTATCAATATAACATGCACTATTAGCCATATTTTACTATTATTATTGTTAGAACTATAATAATTATACTTATTACTCCCGATGTTATCAATATAACATGCATTATTACCCATATAATGCAGTTATTATCGCTTGAACTGTAATAATTATACTTATTTCTTATATTATTATCAATATAACATGCATTATTACCCATATAATGGAGTTATTATCGCTAGAACTGTAATAATTATACTTATTACTTATATTATTATCAATATAACATGCATTATTACCCATATAATGCAGTTATTATCGACAGAAGTATAATAAATATACTTATTACTTTTATTATTATCAATATAACAGGCACTAATAGCCATATTTTACTATTATTATCGCTAGAACTATAATAATTATACTTATTACTCCCGATATTATCAATATAACATGCCTTATTACCCATATAATGCAGTTATTATCGCTAGAACTGTAATAATTATACTTATTACTTATATTATTATCAATACAACGTGCATTATTACCCATATAATGCAGTTATTATCGCTAGAACTGTAATAATTATACTTATTACTTATATTATTAGCAATATAACGTGCATTATTACCCATATAATGCAGTTATTATCGCTAGAACTGTAATAATTATACTTATTACTTTTATTATTATCAATATAACATGCACTATTAGCCATATTGTACTATTATTATCGCTAGAACTATAATAATTATACTTATTACTCCCGATATTATCAATATAACATGCATTATTACCCATATAATGCAGTTATCATCGCTGGAACTATAATAAATACACGTATTACTTTTATTATCATCAACATGACATGCATTATTACCCATATTATGCAGTTATTATCGCTAGAACTGTAATAATTATACTCATTACTTATATTATTAGCAATATAACGTGCATTATTACCCATATTATGCAGTTATTATCGCTAGAACTGTAATAATTATACTCATTACTTATATTATTAGCAATATAACGTGCATTATTACCCATATTATGTAGTTATTATCGCTAGAACTGTAATAATTATACTTATTACTTATTATTATCAGTATGACATGCATTATTACCCATATAATGGCGTTATTATCGCTAGAACTGTAATAATTATACTTATTACATATACTATTAGCAGTATAACGTGCATTATTACCCACATAATGCAGTTATTATAGCCAGAACTGTAATAATTATACTTACTACTTATATTATTCTCAATATAACATGCATTATTACCCATATTATGCAGTTATTATCGCTAGAACTATAATAAATATACGTACTACTTTTATTATCATCAATATAACATGCATTATTACCCATATTATGCAGTTATTATCGATAGAACTGTAATAAAGACACTTAGTACTTTTAGTATTATCAATATAACATGCACTATTAGCCATATTTTACTATTATTATCGCTAGAACTATAATAATTATACTTATTACTCCCGATATTATCAATATAACATGCCTTATTACGCATATAATGCAGTTATTATCGCTAGAACTGTAATAATTATACTTGTTACTTATATTATTAGCAATATAACGTGCATTATTACCCATATAATGCAGTTATTATCGCTAGAACAGTAATAATTATACTTATTACTTATATTATTATCAATATAACATGCATTATTACCCATATAATGGAGTTATTATCGCTAGAACTGTAATAATTATACTTATTACTTATATTATTACCAATAGAACATGCATTATTACCCATATTATGCAGTTATTATCGCTAGAACTATAATAATTATACTTATTACTCCCGATATTATCAATATAACATGCCTTATTACCCATATAATGCAGTTATTATCGCTAGAACTGTAATAATTATACTTATTACTTATATTATTATCAATATAACGTGCATTATTACCCATATAATGCAGTTATTATCGCTAGAACTGTAATAATTATACTTATTACTTATATTATTATCAATATAACATGCATTATTACCCATATAATGCAGTTATTATCGACAGAAGTATAATAAATATACTTATTACTTTTATTATTATCAATATAACAGGCACTAATAGCCATATTTTACTATTATTATCGCTAGAACTATAATAATTATACTTATTACTCCCGATATTATCAATATAACATGCATTATTACGCATATAATGCAGTTATTATCGCTAGAACTGTTATAAATATACTTACTACTTTCATTATCATCGATATAACATGCATTATTGCCCATATTATGCAGTTATTATCGCTACAACTGTAATAATTATACTTATTACTTATATTATTATCAGTATGACATGCATTATTACCCATATAATGGAGTTATTATCGCTAGAACTGTAATAATTATACTTATTACATATACTATTAGCAATATAACGTGCATTATTACCCATATAATGCAGTTATTATCGCTGGAACTATAATAAATACACGTATTACTTTTATTATCATCAACATAACATGCATTATTACCCATATTATGCAGTTATTATCGATAGAACTGTAATAATTATACTTATTGCTTATATTATTAGCAATATAACGTGCATTATTACCCATATTATGCAGTTATTATCCCTAGAACTGTAATAATTATACTTATAACTTATATTATTATCAGTATGACATGCATTATTACCCATATAATGGAGTTATTATCGCTAGAACTGTAATAATTATACTTATTACATATACTATTAGCAGTATAACGTGCATTATTACCCATATAATGCAGTTATTATCGACGGAAGTATAATTAATATACTTATTACTTTTAGTATTATCAATATAACATGCACTATTAGCCATATTTTACTATTATTATTGTTAGAACTATAATAATTATACTTATTACTCCCGATATTATCAATATAACATGCATTATTACCCATATAATGCAGTTATTATCGCTTGAACTGTAATAATTATACTTATTTCTTATATTATTATCAATATAACATGCATTATTACCCATATTATGCAGTTGTTATCGCTAGAACTGTAATAATTATACTTATTACTTATATTATTAGCAATATAACGTGCATTAATACCCATATAATGTTGTTATTATCGCTAGAACTGTAATAATTATACTTATTACTTATATTATTATCAATATAACATGCATTATTACCCATATAATGGAGTTATTATAGCCAGAACTGTAATAAATATACGTACTACTTTTATTATCGTCAATATAACATGCATTATTACCCATATTATGCAGATATTATCGATAGAACTGTAATAAATATACTTATTACTTTTATTATTATCAATATAACATGCACTATTAGCCATATTGTACTATTATTATCGCTAGAACTATAATAATTATACTTATTACTTTTATTATTATCAATATAACATGCACTATTAGCCATATTGTACTATTATTATCGCTAGAACTGTAATAATTATACTTATTACTTATTATTATCAGTATGACATGCATTATTACCCATATAATGGCGTTATTATCGCTAGAACTGTAATAATTATACTTATTACATATACTATTAGCAGTATAACGTGCATTATTACCCACATAATGCAGTTATTATAGCCAGAACTGTAATAATTATACTTACTACTTATATTATTCTCAATATAACATGCATTATTACCCATATTATGCAGTTATTATCGCTAGAACTATAATAAATATACGTACTACTTTTATTATCATCAATATAACATGCATTATTACCCATATTATGCAGTTATTATCGATAGAACTGTAATAAAGACACTTAGTACTTTTACTATTATCAATATAACATGCACTATTAGCCATATTTTACTATTATTATCGCTAGAACTATAATAATTATACTTATTACTCCCGATATTATCAATATAACATGCCTTATTACGCATATAATGCAGTTATTATCGCTAGAACTGTAATAATTATACTTGTTACTTATATTATTAGCAATATAACGTGCATTATTACCCATATAATGCAGTTATTATCGCTAGAACAGTAATAATTATACTTATTACTTATATTATTATCAATATAACATGCATTATTACCCATATAATGGAGTTATTATCGCTAGAACTGTAATAATTATACTTATTACTTATATTATTACCAATAGAACATGCATTATTACCCATATTATGCAGTTATTATCGCTAGAACTATAATAATTATACTTATTACTCCCGATATTATCAATATAACATGCCTTATTACCCATATAATGCAGTTATTATCGCTAGAACTGTAATAAATACACGTACTACTTTTATTATCATCAACATAACATGCATTATTACCCATATTATGCAGTTATTATCGATAGAACTGTAATAATTATACTTATTGCTTATATTATTAGCAATATAACGTGCATTATTACCCATATTATGCAGTTATTATCCCTAGAACTGTAATAATTATACTTATAACTTATATTATTATCAGTATGACATGCATTATTACCCATATAATGGAGTTATTATCGCTAGAACTGTAATAATTATACTTATTACATATACTATTAGCAGTATAACGTGCATTATTACCCATATAATGCAGTTATTATCGACGGAAGTATAATTAATATACTTATTACTTTTAGTATTATCAATATAACATGCACTATTAGCCATATTTTACTATTATTATTGTTAGAACTATAATAATTATACTTATTACTCCCGATATTATCAATATAACATGCATTATTACCCATATAATGCAGTTATTATCGCTTGAACTGTAATAATTATACTTATTTCTTATATTATTATCAATATAACATGCATTATTACCCATATTATGCAGTTGTTATCGCTAGAACTGTAATAATTATACTTATTACTTATATTATTAGCAATATAACGTGCATTAATACCCATATAATGTTGTTATTATCGCTAGAACTGTAATAATTATACTTATTACTTATATTATTATCAATATAACATGCATTATTACCCATATAATGGAGTTATTATCGCTAGAACTGTAATAATTATACTTATTACTTATATTATTATCAATATAACATGCATTATTACCCATATAATGCAGTTATTATCGACAGAAGTATAATAAATATACTTATTACTTTTATTATTATCAATATAACAGGCACTAATAGCCATATTTTACTATTATTATCGCTAGAACTATAATAATTATACTTATTACTCCCGATATTATCAATATAACATGCATTATTACGCATATAATGCAGTTATTATCGCTAGAACTGTTATAAATATACTTACTACTTTCATTATCATCGATATAACATGCATTATTGCCCATATTATGCAGTTATTATCGCTACAACTGTAATAATTATACTTATTACTTATATTATTATCAGTATGACATGCATTATTACCCATATAATGGAGTTATTATCGCTAGAACTGTAATAATTATACTTATTACATATACTATTAGCAATATAACGTGCATTATTACCCATATAATGCAGTTATTATAGCCAGAACTGTAATAAATATACGTACTACTTTTATTATCGTCAATATAACATGCATTATTACCCATATTATGCAGATATTATCGATAGAACTGTAATAAATATACTTATTACTTTTATTATTATCAATATAACATGCACTATTAGCCATATTGTACTATTATTATCGCTAGAACTATAATAATTATACTTATTACTTTTATTATTATCAATATAACATGCACTATTAGCCATATTGTACTATTATTATCGCTAGAACTGTAATAATTATATTTATTACATATACTATTAGCAGTATAACGTGCATTATTACCCATATAATGCTGTTATTATCGCTAGAACTGTAATAATTATACTTATTACTTATATTATTATCAATATAACATGCATTATTACCCATATAATGGAGTTATTATCGCTAGAACTGTAATAAATACACTTATTACTTATATTATTATCAATATAACATGCATTATTACCCATATAATGCAGTTATTATCGACAGAAGTATAATAAATATACTTATTACTTTTATTATTATCAATATAACAGGCACTAATAGCCATATTTTACTATTATTATCGCTAGAACTATAATGATTATACTTATCACTCCCAATATTATCAATATAACATGCATTATTACCCATATTATGCAGTTGTTATCGCTAGAACTGTAATAATTATACTTATTGCTTATATTATTAGCAATATAACGTGCATTAATACCCATATAATGCTGTTATTATCGCTAGAACTGTAATAATTATACTTATTACTTATATTATTATCAATATAACATGCATTATTACCCATATAATGGAGTTATTATCGCTAGAACTGTAATAATTATACTTATTACTTATATTATTATCAATATAACATGCATTATTACCCATATAATGCAGTTATTATCGACAGAAGTATAATAAATATACTTATTACTTTTATTATTATCAATATAACAGGCACTAATAGCCATATTTTACTATTATTATCGCTAGAACTGTAATAATTATACTTATTACTCCCGATATTATCAATATAACATGCATTATTACCCATATAATGCAGTTATTATCGACAGAAGTATAATAAATATACTTATTACTTTTATTATTATCAATATAACAGGCACTAATAGCCATATTTTACTATTATTATCGCTAGAACTGTAATAATTATACTTATTACTCCCGATATTATCAATATAACATGCATTATTACGCATATAATGCAGTTATTATCGCTAGAACTGTAATAATTATACTTGTTACTTATATTATTAGCAATATAACGTGCATTATTACCCATATAATGCAGTTATTATCGCTAGAACTGTAATAATTATACTTATTACTTATATTATTAGCAATATAACGTGCATTATTACCCATATAATGCAGTTATTATCGCTAGAACAGTAATAATTATACTTATTACTTATATTATTATCAATATAACATGCATTATTACCCATATAATGGAGTTATTATCGCTAGAACTGTAATAATTATACTTATTACTTATATTATTACCAATAGAACATGCATTATTACCCATATTATGCAGTTATTATCGCTAGAACTATAATAATTATACTTATTACTCCCGATATTATCAATATAACATGCCTTATTACCCATATAATGCAGTTATTATCGCTAGAACTGTAATAATTATACTTATTACTTTTACTATTATCAATATAACATGCACTATTAGCCATATTTTACTATTATTATCGCTAGAACTATAATAATTATACTTATTACTCCCGATATTATCAATATAACATGCCTTATTACCCATATAATGCAGTTATTATCGCTAGAACTGTAAAAATTATACTTATTACTTATATTATTATCAATATAACGTGCATTATTACCCATATAATGCAGTTATTATCGCCAGAACTGTAATAATTATACGTATTACTTATATTATTATCAATATAACATGCATTATTACCCATATAATGCAGTTATTATCGACAGAAGTATAATTAATATACTTATTACTTTTAGCATTATCAATATAACATGCACTATTAGCCATATTTTACTATTATTATTGTTAGAACTATAATAATTATACTTATTACTCCCGATGTTATCAATATAACATGCATTATTACCCATATAATGCAGTTATTATCGCTTGAACTGTAATAATTATACTTATTTCTTATATTATTATCAATATAACATGCATTATTACCCATATAATGGAGTTATTATCGCTAGAACTGTAATAATTATACTTATTACTTATATTATTATCAATATAACATGCATTATTACCCATATAATGCAGTTATTATCGACAGAAGTATAATAAATATACTTATTACTTTTATTATTATCAATATAACAGGCACTAATAGCCATATTTTACTATTATTATCGCTAGAACTGTAATAATTATACTTATTACTCCCGATATTATCAATATAACATGCATTATTACGCATATAATGCAGTTATTATCGCTAGAACTGTAATAATTATACTTGTTACTTATATTATTAGCAATATAACGTGCATTATTACCCATATAATGCAGTTATTATCGCTAGAACAGTAATAATTATACTTATTACTTATATTATTATCAATATAACATGCATTATTACCCATATAATGGAGTTATTATCGCTAGAACTGTAATAATTATACTTATTACTTATATTATTACCAATAGAACATGCATTATTACCCATATTATGCAGTTATTATCGCTAGAACTATAATAATTATACTTATTACTCCCGATATTATCAATATAACATGCCTTATTACCCATATAATGCAGTTATTATCGCTAGAACTGTAATAATTATACTTATTACTCCCGATATTATCAATATAACATGCCTTATTACCCATATAATGCAGTTATTATCGCTAGAACTGTAATAATTATACTTATTACTTTTACTATTATCAATATAACATGCACTATTAGCCATATTTTACTATTATTATCGCTAGAACTATAATAATTATACTTATTACTCCCGATATTATCAATATAACATGCCTTATTGCCCATATAATGCAGTTATTATCGCTAGAACTGTAAAAATTATACTTATTACTTATATTATTATCAATATAACGTGCATTATTACCCATATAATGCAGTTATTATCGCCAGAACTGTAATAATTATACGTATTACTTATATTATTATCAATATAACATGCATTATTACCCATATAATGCAGTTATTATCGACAGAAGTATAATTAATATACTTATTACTTTTAGCATTATCAATATAACATGCACTATTAGCCATATTTTACTATTATTATTGTTAGAACTATAATAATTATACTTATTACTCCCGATGTTATCAATATAACATGCATTATTACCCATATAATGCAGTTATTATCGCTTGAACTGTAATAATTATACTTATTTCTTATATTATTATCAATATAACATGCATTATTACCCATATAATGGAGTTATTATCGCTAGAACTGTAATAATTATACTTATTACTTATATTATTATCAATATAACATGCATTATTACCCATATAATGCAGTTATTATCGACAGAAGTATAATAAATATACTTATTACTTTTATTATTATCAATATAACAGGCACTAATAGCCATATTTTACTATTATTATCGCTAGAACTGTAATAATTATACTTATTACTCCCGATATTATCAATATAACATGCATTATTACGCATATAATGCAGTTATTATCGCTAGAACTGTAATAATTATACTTATTACTTATATTATTATCAATATAACGTGCATTATTACCCATATAATGCAGTTATTATCGCTAGAACTGTAATAATTATACTTATTACTTATATTATTAGCAATATAACGTGCATTATTACCCATATAATGCAGTTATTATCGCTAGAACTGTAATAATTATACTTATTACTTTTATTATTATCAATATAACATGCACTATTAGCCATATTGTACTATTATTATCGCTAGAGCTATAATAATTTTACTTATTACTCCCGATATTATCAATATAACATGCATTATTACCCATATAATGCAGTTATTATCGCTGGAACTATAATAAATACACGTATTACTTTTATTATCATCAACATAACATGCATTATTACCCATATTATGCAGTTATTATCGATAGAACTGTAATAATTATACTTATTGCTTATATTATTAGCAATATAACGTGCATTATTACCCATATTATGCAGTTATTATCCCTAGAACTGTAATAATTATACTTATAACTTATATTATTATCAGTATGACATGCATTATTACCCATATAATGGAGTTATTATCGCTAGAACTGTAATAATTATACTTATTACATATACTATTAGCAGTATAACGTGCATTATTACCCATATAATGCAGTTATTATCGACGGAAGTATAATTAATATACTTATTACTTTTAGTATTATCAATATAACATGCACTATTAGCCATATTTTACTATTATTATTGTTAGAACTATAATAATTATACTTATTACTCCCGATATTATCAATATAACATGCATTATTACCCATATAATGCAGTTATTATCGCTTGAACTGTAATAATTATACTTATTTCTTATATTATTATCAATATAACATGCATTATTACCCATATTATGCAGTTGTTATCGCTAGAACTGTAATAATTATACTTATTACTTATATTATTAGCAATATAACGTGCATTAATACCCATATAATGTTGTTATTATCGCTAGAACTGTAATAATTATACTTATTACTTATATTATTATCAATATAACATGCATTATTACCCATATAATGGAGTTATTATCGCTAGAACTGTAATAATTATACTTATTACTTATATTATTATCAATATGACATGCATTATTACCCATATAATGCAGTTATTATCGACAGAAGTATAATAAATATACTTATTACTTTTATTATTATCAATATAACAGGCACTAATAGCCATATTTTACTATTATTATCGCTAGAACTATAATAATTATACTTATTACTCCCGATATTATCAATATAACATGCATTATTACGCATATAATGCAGTTATTATCGCTAGAACTGTTATAAATATACTTACTACTTTCATTATCATCGATATAACATGCATTATTGCCCATATTATGCAGTTATTATCGCTACAACTGTAATAATTATACTTATTACTTATATTATTATCAGTATGACATGCATTATTACCCATATAATGGAGTTATTATCGCTAGAACTGTAATAATTATACTTATTACATATACTATTAGCAATATAACGTGCATTATTACCCATATAATGCAGTTATTATAGCCAGAACTGTAATAAATATACGTACTACTTTTATTATCGTCAATATAACATGCATTATTACCCATATTATGCAGATATTATCGATAGAACTGTAATAAATATACTTATTACTTTTATTATTATCAATATAACATGCTCTATTAGCCATATTGTACTATTATTATCGCTAGAACTATAATAATTATACTTATTACTTTTATTATTATCAATATAACATGCACTATTAGCCATATTGTACTATTATTATCGCTAGAACTGTAATAATTATATTTATTACATATACTATTAGCAGTATAACGTGCATTATTACCCATATAATGCTGTTATTATCGCTAGAACTGTAATAATTATACTTATTACTTATATTATTATCAATATAACATGCATTATTACCCATATAATGGAGTTATTATCGCTAGAACTGTAATAAATATACTTATTACTTATATTATTATCAATATAACATGCATTATTACCCATATAATGCAGTTATTATCGACAGAAGTATAATAAATATACTTATTACTTTTATTATTATCAATATAACAGGCACTAATAGCCATATTTTACTATTATTATCGCTAGAACTATAATGATTATACTTATTACTCCCGATATTATCAATATAACATGCATTATTACCCATATAATGCAGTTATTATCGCTAGAACTGTAATAATTATACTCATTACTTATATTATTAGCAATATAACGTGCATTATTACCCATATTATGCAGTTATTATCGCTAGAACTGTAATAATTATACTCATTACTTATATTATTAGCAATATAACGTGCATTATTACCCATATTATGCAGTTATTATCGCTAGAACTGTAATAATTATACTTATTACTTATTATTATCAGTATGACATGCATTATTACCCATATAATGGCGTTATTATCGCTAGAACTGTAATAATTATACTTATTACATATACTATTAGCAGTATAACGTGCATTATTACCCACATAATGCAGTTATTATAGCCAGAACTGTAATAATTATACTTACTACTTATATTATTCTCAATATAACATGCATTATTACCCATATTATGCAGTTATTATCGCTAGAACTATAATAAATATACGTACTACTTTTATTATCATCAATATAACATGCATTATTACCCATATTATGCAGTTATTATCGATAGAACTGTAATAAAGACACTTAGTACTTTTACTATTATCAATATAACATGCACTATTAGCCATATTTTACTATTATTATCGCTAGAACTATAATAATTATACTTATTACTCCCGATATTATCAATATAACATGCCTTATTACGCATATAATGCAGTTATTATCGCTAGAACTGTAATAATTATACTTGTTACTTATATTATTAGCAATATAACGTGCATTATTACCCATATAATGCAGTTATTATCGCTAGAACAGTAATAATTATACTTATTACTTATATTATTATCAATATAACATGCATTATTACCCATATAATGGAGTTATTATCGCTAGAACTGTAATAATTATACTTATTACTTATATTATTACCAATAGAACATGCATTATTACCCATATTATGCAGTTATTATCGCTAGAACTATAATAATTATACTTATTACTCCCGATATTATCAATATAACATGCCTTATTACCCATATAATGCAGTTATTATCGCTAGAACTGTAATAATTATACTTATTACTTATATTATTATCAATATAACGTGCATTATTACCCATATAATGCAGTTATTATCGCTAGAACTGTAATAATTATACTTATTACTTATATTATTAGCAATATAACGTGCATTATTACCCATATAATGCAGTTATTATCGCTAGAACTGTAATAATTATACTTATTACTTTTATTATTATCAATATAACAGGCACTATTAGCCATATTTTACTATTATTATCGCTAGAACTATAATAATTTTACTTATTACTCCCGATATTATCAATATAACATGCATTATTACCCATATAATGCAGTTATTATCGCTGGAACTATAATAAATACACGTATTACTTTTATTATCATCAACATAACATGCATTATTACCCATATTATGCAGTTATTATCGATAGAACTGTAATAATTATACTTATTGCTTATATTATTAGCAATATAACGTGCATTATTACCCATATTATGCAGTTATTATCCCTAGAACTGTAATAATTATACTTATAACTTATATTATTATCAGTATGACATGCATTATTACCCATATAATGGAGTTATTATCGCTAGAACTGTAATAATTATACTTATTACATATACTATTAGCAGTATAACGTGCATTATTACCCATATAATGCAGTTATTATCGACGGAAGTATAATTAATATACTTATTACTTTTAGTATTATCAATATAACATGCACTATTAGCCATATTTTACTATTATTATTGTTAGAACTATAATAATTATACTTATTACTCCCGATATTATCAATATAACATGCATTATTACCCATATAATGCAGTTATTATCGCTTGAACTGTAATAATTATACTTATTTCTTATATTATTATCAATATAACATGCATTATTACCCATATTATGCAGTTGTTATCGCTAGAACTGTAATAATTATACTTATTACTTATATTATTAGCAATATAACGTGCATTAATACCCATATAATGTTGTTATTATCGCTAGAACTGTAATAATTATACTTATTACTTATATTATTATCAATATAACATGCATTATTACCCATATAATGGAGTTATTATCGCTAGAACTGTAATAATTATACTTATTACTTATATTATTATCAATATAACATGCATTATTACCCATATAATGCAGTTATTATCGACAGAAGTATAATAAATATACTTATTACTTTTATTATTATCAATATAACAGGCACTAATAGCCATATTTTACTATTATTATCGCTAGAACTATAATAATTATACTTATTACTCCCGATATTATCAATATAACATGCATTATTACGCATATAATGCAGTTATTATCGCTAGAACTGTTATAAATATACTTACTACTTTCACTATCATCGATATAACATGCATTATTGCCCATATTATGCAGTTATTATCGCTACAACTGTAATAATTATACTTATTACTTATATTATTATCAGTATGACATGCATTATTACCCATATAATGGAGTTATTATCGCTAGAACTGTAATAATTATACTTATTACATATACTATTAGCAATATAACGTGCATTATTACCCATATAATGCAGTTATTATAGCCAGAACTGTAATAAATATACGTACTACTTTTATTATCGTCAATATAACATGCATTATTACCCATATTATGCAGATATTATCGATAGAACTGTAATAAATATACTTATTACTTTTATTATTATCAATATAACATGCACTATTAGCCATATTGTACTATTATTATCGCTAGAACTATAATAATTATACTTATTACTTTTATTATTATCAATATAACATGCACTATTAGCCATATTGTACTATTATTATCGCTAGAACTGTAATAATTATATTTATTACATATACTATTAGCAGTATAACGTGCATTATTACCCATATAATGCTGTTATTATCGCTAGAACTGTAATAATTATACTTATTACTTATATTATTATCAATATAACATGCATTATTACTCATATAATGGAGTTATTATCGCTAGAACTGTAATAAATATACTTATTACTTATATTATTATCAATATAACATGCATTATTACCCATATAATGCAGTTATTATCGACAGAAGTATAATAAATATACTTATTACTTTTATTATTATCAATATAACAGGCACTAATAGCCATATTTTACTATTATTATCGCTAGAACTATAATGATTATACTTATTACTCCCGATATTATCAATATAACATGCATTATTGCCCATATAATGCAGTTATTATCGCTAGAACTGTAATAATTATACTCATTACTTATATTATTAGCAATATAACGTGCATTATCACCCATATTATGCAGTTATTATCGCTAGAACTGTAATAATTATACTTATTACTTATATTATTATCAGTATGACATGCATTATTACCCATATAATGGTGTTATTATCGCTAGAACTGTAATAATTATACTTATTACATATACTATTAGCAGTATAACGTGCATTATTACCCACATAATGCAGTTATTATAGCCAGAACTATAATAATTATACTTACTACTTATATTATTCTCAATTTAACATGCATTATTACCCATATTATGCAGTTATTATCGCTAGAACTATAATAAATATACGTACTACTTTTATTATCATCAATATAACATGCATTATTACCCATATTATGCAGTTGTTATCGCTAGAACTGTAATAAATATACGTATTACTTTTATTATCATCAATATAACATGCATTATTACCCATATTATGCAGTTATTTTGGATAGAACTGTAATAAATATACTTATTACTTTTATTATTATCAATATTACAAGCACTATTTGCCATATTTTACTATTATTATCGCTAGAACTATAATAATTATACTTATCACTCCCAATATTATCAATATAACATGCATTATTACCCATATAATGCAGTTATTATGGCTAGAATTGTAATAATTATACTTATTACTTATATTATTGTCAATATAACGTGCATTATTACCCATATAATGCAGTTATTATCGCTAGAACTGTAATAATTATACTTATTACTTATATTATTATCAATATAACATGCATTATTACCCATTTAATGCAGTTATTATCGGCGGAAGTATAATAAATATACTTATTACTTTTATTATTATCAATATAACAGGCACTAATAGCCATATTTTACTATTATTATCGCTAGAACTATAATAATTATACTTATTACTCCCGATATTATCAATATAACATGCATTATTACGCATATAATGCAGTTATTATCGCTAGAACTGTAATAAATATACTTACTACTTTCATTATCATCAATATAACATGCATTATTGCCCATATTATGCAGTTATTATCGCTAAAACTGTAACAATTATACTTATTACTTATATTATTATCAGTATGACATGCATTACTACCCATGTAATGGAGTTATTATCACTAGAACTGTAATAATTATACTTATTACATATACTATTAGCAATGTAACGTGCATTATTACCCATATAATGCAGTTATTATCGCTAGAACTGGAATAATTATACTTATTACTTTTATTATTATCATTATAACATGCACTATTTGCCATATTGTACTATTATTATCGCTAGAACTATAATAATTATACTTATTACTCCCGATATTATCAATATAACATGCATTATTACCCATATAATGCAGTTATTATCGCTGGAACTATAATTAATACACGTATTTCTTTTATTATCATCAACATAACATGCATTATTACGCATATTATGCTGTTATTATCGATAGAACTGTAATAATTATACTTATTGCTTATATTATTAGCAATATAACATGCATTATTACCCATATAATGCAGTTATTATCGCTAGAATTGTAATAATTATACTTATTACTTATATTATTATCAATATAACGTGCATTATTACCCATATAATGCAGTTATTATCGCTAGAACTGTAATAATTATACTTATTACTTATATTATTATCAATATAACATGCATTATTACCCATATAATGGAGTTATTATCGCTAGAACTGTAATAATTATACTTATTACTTATATTATTATCAATATAACATGCATTATTACCCATTTAATGCAGTTATTATCGGCGGAAGTATAATAAATATACTTATTACTTTTACTATTATCAATATAACAGGCACTAATAGCCATATTTTACTATTATTATCGCTAGAACTATAATAATTATACTTATTACTCCCGATATTATCAATATAACATGCATTATTACGCATATAATGCAGTTATTATCGCTAGAACTGTAATAAATATACTTACTACTTTCATTATCATCAATATAACATGCATTATTGCCCATATTATGCAGTTATTATCGCTAAAACTGTAATAATTATACTTATTACTTATATTATTATCAGTATGACATGCATTACTACCCATGTAATGGAGTTATTATCACTAGAACTGTAATAATTATACTTATTACATATACTATTAGCAATATAACGTGCATTATTACCCATATAATGCAGTTATTATCGCTAGAACTGGAATAATTATACTTATTACTTTTATTATTATCATTATAACATGCACTATTTGCCATATTGTACGATTATTATCGCTAGAACTATAATAATTATACTTATTACTCCCGATATTATCAATATAACATGCATTATTACCCATATAATGCAGTTATTATCGCTGGAACTATAATTAATACACGTATTACTTTTATTATCATCAACATAACATGCATTATTACGCATATTATGCAGTTATTATCGATAGAACTGTAATAATTATACTTATTGCTTATATTATTAGCAATATAACGTGCATTATTACCCATATAATGCAGTTATTATCGCTAGAACTGTAATAATTATACTTATTACTTATATTATTAGCAATATAACGTGCATTATTACCCACATAATGCAGTTATTATCGCTAGAACTGTAATAATTATACTTATTACTCCCAATATTATCAATATAACATGCATTATTACCCATATAATGCAGTTATTATCGCTAGAACTGTAATAATCATACTTATTGCTTATACTATTAGCAATATAACGTGCATTATTACCCATATAATGCAGTTATTATCGCTAGAACTGTAATAATTATACTTATTACTTTTATTATTATCAATATAACATGCATTATTACCCATATAATGCAGTTATTATCGACAGAAGTATAATAAATATACTTATTACTTTTATTATTATCAATATAACAGGCACTAATAGCCATATTTTACTATTATTATCGCTAGAACTATAATAATTATACTTATTACTCCCGATATTATCAATATAACATGCATTATTACGCATATAATGCAGTTATTATCGCTAGAACTGTAATAAATATACTTACTACTTTCATTATCATCAATATAACATGCATTATTGCCCATATTATGCAGTTATTATCGCTAGAACTGTAATAATTATACTTATTACTTATATTATTATCAGTATGACATGCATTATTGCCCATGTAATGGAGTTATTATCGCTAGAACTGTAATAATTATACTTATTACATATACTATTAGCAATATAACGTGCATTATTACCCATGTAATGCAGTTATTATAGCCAGAACTCTAATAATTATACTTACTACTTATATTATTCTCAATATAACATGCATTATTACCCATATTATGCAGTTTTTATCGCTAGAACTATAATAAATAGACGTATTACTTTTATTATCATCAATATAACATGCATTATTACCCATATTATGCAGTTATTATCGATAGAACTGTAATAAAGATACTTATTACTTTTACTATTATCAATATAACATGCACTATTAGCCATATTTTACTATTATTATCGCTAGAGCTATAATAATTATACTTATTACTCCCGATATTATCAATATAACATGCATTATGACCCACATAATGCAGTTATTATAGCCAGAACTGTAATAATTATACTTACTACTTATATTATTCTCAATATAACATGCACTATTACCCAGATTATGCAGTTATTATCGCTAGAACTGTAATAGTTATACTTATTACTTTTATTATTAGCAATATAACATGCATTATTACCCATATAATGGAGTTATTATCGCTAGAACTGTAATAATTATACTTATTACTTATATTATTATCAATATAACATGCATTATTACCCATATAATGCAGTTATTATCGACAGAAGTATAATAAATATACTTATTACTTTTATTATTATCAATATAACAGGCACTAATAGCCATATTTTACTATTATTATCGCTAGAACTATAATGATTATACTTATTACTCCCGATATTATCAATATAACATGCATTATTGCCCATATAATGCAGTTATTATCGCTAGAACTGTAATAATTATACTCATTACTTATATTATTAGCAATATAACGTGCATTATCACCCATATTATGCAGTTATTATCGCTAGAACTGTAATAATTATACTTATTACTTATATTATTATCAGTATGACATGCATTATTACCCATATAATGGTGTTATTATCGCTAGAACTGTAATAATTATACTTATTACATATACTATTAGCAGTATAACGTGCATTATTACCCACATAATGCAGTTATTATAGCCAGAACTATAATAATTATACTTACTACTTATATTATTCTCAATTTAACATGCATTATTACCCATATTATGCAGTTATTATCGCTAGAACTATAATAAATATACGTACTACTTTTATTATCATCAATATAACATGCATTATTACCCATATTATGCAGTTGTTATCGCTAGAACTGTAATAAATATACGTATTACTTTTATTATCATCAATATAACATGCATTATTACCCATATTATGCAGTTATTTTGGATAGAACTGTAATAAATATACTTATTACTTTTATTATTATCAATATTACAAGCACTATTTGCCATATTTTACTATTATTATCGCTAGAACTATAATAATTATACTTATCACTCCCAATATTATCAATATAACATGCATTATTACCCATATAATGCAGTTATTATGGCTAGAATTGTAATAATTATACTTATTACTTATATTATTGTCAATATAACGTGCATTATTACCCATATAATGCAGTTATTATCGCTAGAACTGTAATAATTATACTTATTACTTATATTATTATCAATATAACATGCATTATTACCCATTTAATGCAGTTATTATCGGCGGAAGTATAATAAATATACTTATTACTTTTATTATTATCAATATAACAGGCACTAATAGCCATATTTTACTATTATTATCGCTAGAACTATAATAATTATACTTATTACTCCCGATATTATCAATATAACATGCATTATTACGCATATAATGCAGTTATTATCGCTAGAACTGTAATAAATATACTTACTACTTTCATTATCATCAATATAACATGCATTATTGCCCATATTATGCAGTTATTATCGCTAAAACTGTAACAATTATACTTATTACTTATATTATTATCAGTATGACATGCATTACTACCCATGTAATGGAGTTATTATCACTAGAACTGTAATAATTATACTTATTACATATACTATTAGCAATGTAACGTGCATTATTACCCATATAATGCAGTTATTATCGCTAGAACTGGAATAATTATACTTATTACTTTTATTATTATCATTATAACATGCACTATTTGCCATATTGTACTATTATTATCGCTAGAACTATAATAATTATACTTATTACTCCCGATATTATCAATATAACATGCATTATTACCCATATAATGCAGTTATTATCGCTGGAACTATAATTAATACACGTATTTCTTTTATTATCATCAACATAACATGCATTATTACGCATATTATGCTGTTATTATCGATAGAACTGTAATAATTATACTTATTGCTTATATTATTAGCAATATAACATGCATTATTACCCATATAATGCAGTTATTATCGCTAGAATTGTAATAATTATACTTATTACTTATATTATTATCAATATAACGTGCATTATTACCCATATAATGCAGTTATTATCGCTAGAACTGTAATAATTATACTTATTACTTATATTATTATCAATATAACATGCATTATTACCCATATAATGGAGTTATTATCGCTAGAACTGTAATAATTATACTTATTACTTATATTATTATCAATATAACATGCATTATTACCCATTTAATGCAGTTATTATCGGCGGAAGTATAATAAATATACTTATTACTTTTACTATTATCAATATAACAGGCACTAATAGCCATATTTTACTATTATTATCGCTAGAACTATAATAATTATACTTATTACTCCCGATATTATCAATATAACATGCATTATTACGCATATAATGCAGTTATTATCGCTAGAACTGTAATAAATATACTTACTACTTTCATTATCATCAATATAACATGCATTATTGCCCATATTATGCAGTTATTATCGCTAAAACTGTAATAATTATACTTATTACTTATATTATTATCAGTATGACATGCATTACTACCCATGTAATGGAGTTATTATCACTAGAACTGTAATAATTATACTTATTACATATACTATTAGCAATATAACGTGCATTATTACCCATATAATGCAGTTATTATCGCTAGAACTGGAATAATTATACTTATTACTTTTATTATTATCATTATAACATGCACTATTTGCCATATTGTACGATTATTATCGCTAGAACTATAATAATTATACTTATTACTCCCGATATTATCAATATAACATGCATTATTACCCATATAATGCAGTTATTATCGCTGGAACTATAATTAATACACGTATTACTTTTATTATCATCAACATAACATGCATTATTACGCATATTATGCAGTTATTATCGATAGAACTGTAATAATTATACTTATTGCTTATATTATTAGCAATATAACGTGCATTATTACCCATATAATGCAGTTATTATCGCTAGAACTGTAATAATTATACTTATTACTTATATTATTAGCAATATAACGTGCATTATTACCCACATAATGCAGTTATTATCGCTAGAACTGTAATAATTATACTTATTACTCCCAATATTATCAATATAACATGCATTATTACCCATATAATGCAGTTATTATCGCTAGAACTGTAATAATCATACTTATTGCTTATACTATTAGCAATATAACGTGCATTATTACCCATATAATGCAGTTATTATCGCTAGAACTGTAATAATTATACTTATTACTTTTATTATTATCAATATAACATGCATTATTACCCATATAATGCAGTTATTATCGACAGAAGTATAATAAATATACTTATTACTTTTATTATTATCAATATAACAGGCACTAATAGCCATATTTTACTATTATTATCGCTAGAACTATAATAATTATACTTATTACTCCCGATATTATCAATATAACATGCATTATTACGCATATAATGCAGTTATTATCGCTAGAACTGTAATAAATATACTTACTACTTTCATTATCATCAATATAACATGCATTATTGCCCATATTATGCAGTTATTATCGCTAGAACTGTAATAATTATACTTATTACTTATATTATTATCAGTATGACATGCATTATTGCCCATGTAATGGAGTTATTATCGCTAGAACTGTAATAATTATACTTATTACATATACTATTAGCAATATAACGTGCATTATTACCCATGTAATGCAGTTATTATAGCCAGAACTCTAATAATTATACTTACTACTTATATTATTCTCAATATAACATGCATTATTACCCATATTATGCAGTTTTTATCGCTAGAACTATAATAAATAGACGTATTACTTTTATTATCATCAATATAACATGCATTATTACCCATATTATGCAGTTATTATCGATAGAACTGTAATAAAGATACTTATTACTTTTACTATTATCAATATAACATGCACTATTAGCCATATTTTACTATTATTATCGCTAGAGCTATAATAATTATACTTATTACTCCCGATATTATCAATATAACATGCATTATGACCCACATAATGCAGTTATTATAGCCAGAACTGTAATAATTATACTTACTACTTATATTATTCTCAATATAACATGCACTATTACCCAGATTATGCAGTTATTATCGCTAGAACTGTAATAGTTATACTTATTACTTTTATTATTAGCAATATAACGTGCATTATTACCCATGTAATGCAGTTATTATCGCTAGAACTGTAATAATTATACTTATTACTTATATTATTATCAATATAACATGCATTATTACCCATATAATGGAGTTATTATCGCTAGAACTGTAATAATTATACTTATTACTTATATTATTATCAATATAACATGCATTATTACCCATATAATGCAGTTATTATCGACAGAAGTATAATAAATATACTTATTACTTTTATTATTATCAATATAACAGGCACTAATAGCCATATTTTACTATTATTATCGCTAGAACTATAATAATTATACTTATTACTCCCGATATTATCAATATAACATGCATTATTACCCATATAATGGAGTTATTACCGCTAGAACTGTAATAATTATACTTATTACATATACTATTAGCAGCATAACGTGCATTATTACTAACATAATGCAGTTATTATAGCCAGAACTGTAATAATTATACTTACTACTTATATTATTCTCGATATAACATGCATTATTACCCATATTATGCAGTTATTATCGCTAGAACTATAATAAGAATACTTATTACTCCCGATATTATCAATATAACATGCATTATTACGCATATAATGCAGTTATTATCGCTAGAACTGTAATAAATATACTTACTACTTTCATTATCATCAATATAACATGCATTATTGCCCATATTATGCAGTTATTATCGCTAGAACTGTAATAATTTTACTTATTACTTATACTATTATCAATATAACATGCATTATTACCCATAGTATGCAGTTGTTATCGCTAGAACTGTAATAAATATACGTATTACTTTTATTATCATCAATATAACATGCATTATTACCCATATTATGCAGCTATTTTGGATAGAACTGTAATAAATATACTTATTACTTTTATTATTATCAATATTACATGCACTATTTGCCATATTTTACTATTATTATCGCTAGAACTATAATAATTATACTTATCACTCCCAATACTATCAATATAACATGCATTATTACCCATATAATGCAGTTATTATCGCTAGAACTGTAATAATTATACTTATTACTTATATTATTAGCACTATAACGTGCATTATTACCCATATAATGCTGTTATTATCGCTAGAACTGTAATAATTATACTTATTACTTTTATTATTATCAATATAACATGCACTATTAGCCATATTGTACTATTATTATCGCTAGAACTATAATAATTATACTTATTACTCCCGATATTATCAATATAACATGCATTATTACCCATATAATGCAGTTATAATCGCTAGAACTATAATAAATATACTTAGTACTTTTATTATTATCAATATAACATGCACTATTACCCATATAATGCAGTTATTATCGCTAGAACTGTAATAATTATACTTATTACTTATATTATTAGCAATATAACGTGCATTATTACCCACATAATGCGGTTATTATCGCTAGAACTGTAATAATTATACTTATTACTCCCAATATTATCAATATAACATGCATTATTACCCATATAATGCAGTTATTATCGCTAGAACTGTAATAGTTATACTTATTACTTATATTATTAGCAATATAACGTGCATTATTACCCATATAATGCAGTTATTAACGATAGAACTGTAATAATTATACTTATTGCTTATATTATTAGCAATATAACGTGCATTATTACCCATATAATGCAGTTATTATCGCTAGAACTGTAATAATTATACTCATTACTTATATTATTAGCAATATAACGTGCATTATTACCCATATTATGCAGTTATTATCGCAAGAACTGTAATAATTATACTTATTACTTTTATTATTATCAATATAACATGCACAATTAGCCATATTGTACTATTATTATCGCTAGAACTATAATAATTATACTTATTACTCCCAATATTATCAATATAACATGCATTATTACCCATATTATGCAGTTGTTATCGCTAGAACTGTAATAAATATACGTATTACTTTTATTATCATCAATATAACATGCATTATTACCCATATTATGCAGTTATTTTGGATAGAACTGTAACAAATATACTTATTACTTTTATTATTATCAATATTACATGCACTATTTGCCATATTTTACTATTATTATCGCTAGAACTATAATAATTATACTTATCACTCCCAATATTATCAATATAACATGCATTATTACCCATATAATGCAGTTATTATCGCTAGAATTGTAATAATTATACTTATTACTTATATTATTATCAATATAACATGCATTATTACCCATATAATGCAGTTATTATCGCTAGAACTGTAATAATTATACTTATTACTTATATTATTATCAATATAACATGCATTATTACCCATATAATGGAGTTATTATCGCTAGAACTGTAATAATTATACTTATTATTTATATTATTATCAATATAACGTGCATTATTACCCATATAATGCAGTTATTATCGACAGAAGTATAATAAATATACTTATTACTTCTATTATTATCAGTATAACATGTACTATTAGCCATATTTTCCTATTCTTATCGCTAGAACTATAATAATTATACTTATTACTCCCGATATTATCAATATAACATGCATTATTACCCATATTATGCAGTTATTATCGATAGAACTGTAATAAAGATACTTATTACTTTAATTATTATCAATATAACATGCACTAATAGCCATATTTTACTATTATTATCGCTAGAACTATAATAAGAATACTTATTACTCCCGATATTATCAATATAACATGCATAATTACGCATATAATGCAGTTATTATCGCTAGAACTGTAATAAATATACTTACTACTTTCATTATCATCAATATAACAAGCATTATTGCCCATATTATGCAGTTATTATCGCTAGAACTGTAATAATTATACTTATTACTTATACTATTATCAATATAACATGCATTATTACCCATATTGTGCAGTTGTTATCGCTAGAACTGTAATAAATATACGTATTACTTTTATTATCATCAATATAACATGCATTATTACCCATATTATGCAGTTATTTTGTATAGAACTGTAATAAATATACTTATTACTTTTATTATTATCAATATTACATGCACTATTTGCCATATTTTACTATTATTATCGCTAGAACTATAATAATTATACTTATCACTCCCAATATTATCAATATAACATGCATTATTGCCCATATTATGCAGTTATTATCGCTAGAGCTGTAACAATTATACTTATTACATATACTATTAGCAATATAACGTGCATTATTACCCATAAATTGCAGTTATTATCGCTAGAACTGTAATAATTATACTTATTACTTATACTATTATCAATATAACATGCATTATTACCCATATTATGCAGTTGTTATCGCTAGAACTGTAATAAATATACGTATTACTTTTATTGTCATCAATATAACATGCATTATTACCCATATTATGCAGTTATTTTGGATAGAACTGTAACAAATATACTTATAACTTTTATTATTATCAATATTACATGCACTATTTGCCATATTTTACTATTATTATCGCTAGAACTATAATAATTATACTTATCACTCCCAATATTATCAATATAACATGCATTATTACCTATATAATGCAGTTATTATCGCTAGAATTGTAATAATTATACTTATTACTTATATTATTATCAATATAACATGCATTATTACCCATATAATGCAGTTATTATCGCTAGAACTGTAATAATTATACTTATTACTTATATTATTATCAATATAACATGCATTATTACCCATATAATGGAGTTATTATCGCTAGAACTGTAATAATTATACTTATTATTTATATTATTATCAATATAACGTGCATTATTACCCATATAATGCAGTTATTATCGACAGAAGTATAATAAATATACTTATTACTTTTATTATTATCAGTATAACATGTACTATTAGCCATATTTTAATATTCTTATCGCTAGAACTATAATAATTATACTTATTACTCCCGATATTATCAATATAACATGCATTATTACCCATATAATGCAGTTATAATCGCTAGAACTATAATAAATATACTTAGTACTTTTATTATTATCAATATAACATGCACTATTACCCATATAATGCAGTTATTATCGCTAGAACTGTAATAATTATACTTATTACTTATATTATTAGCAATATAACGTGCATTATTACCCACATAATGCGGTTATTATCGCTAGAACTGTAATAATTATACTTATTATTTATATTATTATCAATATAACGTGCATTATTACCCATATAATGCAGTTATTATCGACAGAAGTATAATAAATATACTTATTACTTTTATTATTATCAGTATAACATGTACTATTAGCCATATTTTCCTATTCTTATCGCTAGAACTATAATAATTATACTTATTACTCCCGATATTATCAATATAACATGCATTATTACCCATATTATGCAGTTATTATCGATAGAACTGTAATAAAGATACTTATTACTTTAATTATTATCAATATAACATGCACTAATAGCCATATTTTACTATTATTATCGCTAGAACTATAATAAGAATACTTATTACTCCCGATATTATCAATATAACATGCATAATTACGCATATAATGCAGTTATTATCGCTAGAACTGTAATAAATATACTTACTACTTTCATTATCATCAATATAACAAGCATTATTGCCCATATTATGCAGTTATTATCGCTAGAACTGTAATAATTATACTTATTACTTATACTATTATCAATATAACATGCATTATTACCCATATTGTGCAGTTGTTATCGCTAGAACTGTAATAAATATACGTATTACTTTTATTATCATCAATATAACATGCATTATTACCCATATTATGCAGTTATTTTGTATAGAACTGTAATAAATATACTTATTACTTTTATTATTATCAATATTACATGCACTATTTGCCATATTTTACTATTATTATCGCTAGAACTATAATAATTATACTTATCACTCCCAATATTATCAATATAACATGCATTATTGCCCATATTATGCAGTTATTATCGCTAGAGCTGTAATAATTATACTTATTACATATACTATTAGCAATATAACGTGCATTATTACCCATAAATTGCAGTTATTATCGCTAGAACTGTAATAATTATACTTATTACTTATACTATTATCAATATAACATGCATTATTACCCATATTATGCAGTTGTTATCGCTAGAACTGTAATAAATATACGTATTACTTTTATTGTCATCAATATAACATGCATTATTACCCATATTATGCAGTTATTTTGGATAGAACTGTAACAAATATACTTATAACTTTTATTATTATCAATATTACATGCACTATTTGCCATATTTTACTATTATTATCGCTAGAACTATAATAATTATACTTATCACTCCCAATATTATCAATATAACATGCATTATTACCTATATAATGCAGTTATTATCGCTAGAATTGTAATAATTATACTTATTACTTATATTATTATCAATATAACATGCATTATTACCCATATAATGCAGTTATTATCGCTAGAACTGTAATAATTATACTTATTACTTATATTATTATCAATATAACATGCATTATTACCCATATAATGGAGTTATTATCGCTAGAACTGTAATAATTATACTTATTATTTATATTGTTATCAATATAACGTGCATTATTACCCATATAATGCAGTTATTATCGACAGAAGTATAATAAATATACTTATTACTTTTATTATTATCAGTATAACATGTACTATTAGCCATATTTTAATATTCTTATCGCTAGAACTATAATAATTATACTTATTACTCCCGATATTATCAATATAACATGCATTATTACCCATATAATGCAGTTATAATCGCTAGAACTATAATAAATATACTTAGTACTTTTATTATTATCAATATAACATGCACTATTACCCATATAATGCAGTTATTATCGCTAGAACTGTAATAATTATACTTATTACTTATATTATTAGCAATATAACGTGCATTATTACCCACATAATGCGGTTATTATCGCTAGAACTGTAATAATTATACTTATTACTCCCAATATTATCAATATAACATGCATTATTACCCATATAATGCAGTTATTATCGCTAGAACTGTAATAATTATACTCATTACTTATATTATTAGCAATATAACGTGCATTATTACCCATATTATGCAGTTATTATCGCTAGAACTGTAATAATTATACTTATTACTTTTATTATTATCAATATAACATGCACTATTAGCCATATTGTACTATTATTATCGCTAGAACTATAATAATTATACTTATTACTCCCGATATTATCAATATAACATGCATTATTACGCATATAATGCAGTTATTATCGCTAGAACTGTAATAAATATACTTACTACTTTCATTATCATCAATGTAACATGCATTATTGCCCATATTATGCAGTTATTATCGCTAGAACTGTAATAATTATACTCATTACTTATATTATTATCAGTATGACATGCATTATTACCCATATAATGGAGTTATTATCGCTAGAACTGTAATAATTATACTTATAACATATACTATTAGCAATATAACGTGCATTATTACCCATATAATGCAGTTATTATAGCCAGAACTGTAATAAATATACGTACTACTTTTATTATCGTCAATATAACATGCATTATTACCTATATTATGCAGATATTATCGATAGAACTGTAATAAATATACTTATTACTTTTATTATTATCAATATAACATGCACTATTAGCCATATTGTACTATTATTATCGCTAGAACTGTAATAATTATACTTATTACTTATATTATTATCAATATAACATGCATTATTACCCATATAATGCAGTTATTATCGACAGAAGTATAATAAATATACTTATTACTTTTATTATTATCAATATAACAGGCACTAATAGCCATATTTTACTATTATTATCGCTAGAACTATAATAATTATACTTATTACTCCCGATATTATCAATATAACATGCATTATTACGAATATAATGCAGTTATTATCGCTAGAACTGTAATAAATATACTTACTACTTTCATTATCATCAATATAACATGCATTATTGCCCATATTATGCAGTTATTATCGCTAGAACTGTAATAATTATACTTATTACATATACTATTAGCAGTATAACGTGCATTATTACCCACATAATGCAGTTATTATAGCCAGAACTGTAATAATTATACTTACTACTTATATTATTCTCAATATAACATGCATTATTACCCATATTATGCAGTTATTATCGCTAGAACTATAATAAATATACGTACTACTTTTATTATCATCAATATAACAGGCATTATTACCCATATTATGCTGTTATTATCGATAGAACTGTAATAAAGACACTTAGTACTTTTACTATTATCAATATAACATGCACTATTAGCCATATTTTGCTATTATTATCGCTAGAAATATAATAATTATACTTATTACTCCTCATATTATCAATATAACATGCACTATTAGCCATATTTTACTACTATTATCGCTAGAACTATAATAATTATACTTATTACTCCCGATATTATCAATATAACATGCCCTATTACCCATATAATGCAGTTATTATCGCTAGAACAGTAATAATTATACTTATTACTTATATTATTATCAATATAACGTGCATTATTACCCATATAATGCAGTTATTATCGCTAGAACTGTAATAATTATACTTATTACTTATATTATTAGCAGTATAACGTGCATTATTACCCATGTAATGCAGTTATTATCGCTAGAACTGTAATAATTATACTTATTACTTATATTATTATCAATATAACATGCATTATTACCCATATAATGGAGTTATTATCGCTAGAACTGTAATAATTATACTTATTACTTATATTATTATCAATATAACATGCATTATTACCCATATAATGCAGTTATTATCGACAGAAGTATAATAAATATACTTATTACTTTTATTATTATCAATATAACAGGCACTAATAGCCATATTTTACTATTATTATCGCTAGAACTATAATAATTATACTTATTACTCCCGATATTATCAATATAACATGCATTATTACCCATATAATGGAGTTATTATCGCTAGAACTGTAATAATTATACTTATTATTTATATTATTATCAATATAACGTGCATTATTACCCATATAATGCAATTATTATCGACAGAAGTATAATAAATATACTTATTACTTTTATTATTATCAGTATAACATGTACTATTAGCCATATTTTCCCATTCTTATCGCTAGAACTATAATAATTATACTTATTACTCCCGATATTATCAATATAACATGCATTATTACCCATATAATGCAGTTATAATCGCTAGAACTATAATAAATGAACTTAGTACTTTTATTATTATCAATATAACATGCACTATTGCCCATATAATGCAGTTATTATCGCTAGAACTGTAATAATTATACTTATTACTTATATTATTAGCAATATAACGTGCATTATTACCCACATAATGCAGTTATTATCGCTAAAACTGTAATAATTATACTTATTACTCCCAATATTATCAATATAACATGCATTATTACCCACATAATGCAGTTATTATCGCTAGAACTGTAATAATTATACTTATTACTTATATTATTAGCAATATAACGTGCATTATTACAAATATAATGCAGTTATTATCGCTAGAACTGTAATAATTATACTTATTACTTTTATTATTATCAATATAACATGCACTATTAGCCATATTGTACTATTATTATCGCTAGAACTATAATAATTATACTTATTACTCCCGATATTATCAATATAACATGCATTATTACCCATATAATGCAGTTATCATCGCTGGAACTATAATAAATACACGTATTACTTTTATTATCATCAACATAACATGCATTATTACCCATATAATGCAGTTATTATCGCTAGAACTGTAATAATTATACTCATTACTTATATTATTAGCAATATAACGTGCATTATTACCCATATTATGCAGTTATTATCGCTAGAACTGTAATAATTATACTTATTACTTATGTTATTATCAGCATGACATGCATTATTACCCATATAATGGCGTTATTATCGCTAGAGCTGTAATAATTATACTTATTATTTATATTATTATCAATATAACGTGCATTATTACCCATATAATGCAGTTATTATCGCTAGAATTGTAATAATTATACTCACTACTTATATTATTAGCAATATAACGTGCATTATTACCCATATTATGCAGTTATTATCGCTAGAACTGTAACAATTATACTTATTACTTATATTATTATCAGTATGACATGCATTATTACCCATATAATGGCGTTATTATCGCTAGAACTGTAATAATTATACTTATTACATATACTATTAGCAGTATAACGTGCATTATTACCCACATAATGCAGTTATTATAGCCAGAACCGTAATAATTATACTTACTACTTATATTATTCTCAATATAACATGCATTATTACCCATATTATGCAGTTATTATCGCTAGAACTATAATAAATATACGTACTACTTTTATTATCATCAATATAACATGCATTATTACCCATATTATGCAGTTATTATCGATAGAACTGTAATAAAGACACTTAGTACTTTTACTATTATCAATATAACATGCACTATTAGCCATATTTTACTATTATTATCGCTAGAACTATAATAATTATACTTATTACTCCCGATATTATCAATATAACATGCATTATTACCCATATAATGCAGTTATTATCGCTAGAACTGTAATAATTATACTCATTACTTATATTATTAGCAATATAACGCGCATTATTACCCATATAATGCAGTTATTATCGCCAGAACTGTAATAATTATACGTATTACTTATATTATTATCAATATAACATGCATTATTACCCATATAATGCAGTTATTATCGACACAAGTATAATTAATATACTTATTACTTTTAGTATTATCAATATAACATGCACTATTAGCCATATTTTACTATTATTATTGTTAGAACTATAATAATTATACTTATTACTCCCGATGTTATCAATATAACATGCATTATTACCCATATAATGCAGTTATTATCGCTTGAACTGTAACAATTATACTTATTTCTTATATTATTATCAATATAACATGCATTATTACCCATATTATGCAGTTGTTATCGCTAGAACTGTAATAATTATACTTATTGCTTATATTATTAGCAATATAACGTGCATTAATACCCATATAATGCTGTTATTATCGCTAGAACTGTAATAATTATACTTATTACTTATATTATTATCAATATAACATGCATTATTACCCATATAATGGAGTTATTATCGCTAGAACTGTAATACTTATACTTATTACTTATATTATTATCAATATAACATGCATTATTACCCATATAATGCAGTTATTATCGACAGAAGTATAATAAATATACTTATTACTTTTATTATTATCAATATAACAGGCACTAATAGCCATATTTTACTATTATTATCGCTAGAACTGTAATAATTATACTTATTACTCCCGATATTATCAATATAACATGCATTATTACGCATATAATGCAGTTATTATCGCTAGAACTGTAATAAATATACTTACTACTTTCATTATCATCAATATAACATGCATTATTGCCCATATTATGCCGTTATTATCGCTAGAACTGTAATAATTATACATATTACTTATATTATTATCAGTATGACATGCATTATTTCCCATATAATGGAGTTATTATCGCTAGAACTGTAATAATTATACTTATTACATATACTATTAGCAATATAACGTGCATTATTACCCACATAATGCAGTTATTATCGCTAAAACTGTAATAATTATACTTATTACTCCCAATATTATCAATATAACATGCATTATTACCCATATAATGCAGTTATTATCGCTAGAATTGTAATAATTATACTCACTACTTATATTATTAGCAGTATAACGTGCATTATTACCCATATTATGCAGTTATTATCGCTAGAACTGTAATAATTATACTTATTACATATATTATTAGCAATATAACGTGCATTATTACCCACATAATGCAGTTATTATCGCTAAAACTGTAATAATTATACTTATTACTCCCAATATTATCAATATAACATGCATTATTACCCATATAATGCAGTTATTATCGCTAAAACTGTAATAATTATACTTATTACTCCCAATATTATCAATATAACATGCATTATTACCCATATAATGCAGTTATTATCGCTAGAACTGTAATAATTATACTTATTACTTATATTATCAGCAATATAACGTGCATTATTACCGATATAATGCAGTTATTATCGCTAGAACTGTAATAATTATACTTATTACTTTTATTATTATCAATATAACATGCACTATTAGCCATATTGTACTATTATTATTGCTACAACTATAATAATTATACTTATTACTCCCGATATTATCAATATAACATGCATTATTACCCATATAATGCAGTTATTATCGCTGGAACTATAATAAATACACGTATTACTTTTATTATCATCAACATAACATGCATTATTACCCATATTATGCAGTTATTATCGATAGAACTGTAATAATTATACTTATTGCTTATATTATTAGCAATATAACGTGCATTATTACCCATATAATGCAGTTATTATCGCTAGAACTGTAATAATTATACTTATTACTTTTATTATTATCAATATAACATGCACTATTAGCCATATTGTACTATTATTATCGCTAGAACTATAATAATTATACTTATTACTCCCGATATTATCAATATAACATGCATTATTACCCATATAATGCATTTATTATCGCTAGAACTGTAATAATTATACTCATTACTTATATTATTAGCAATATAACGTGCATTATTACCCATATTATGCAGTTATTATCGCTAGAACGGTAATAATTATACTTATTACTTATATTATTATCAGTATGACATGCATTATTACCCATATAATGGCGTTATTATCGCTAGAACTGTAATAATTACACTTATTACATATACTATTAGCAGTATAACGTGCATTATTACCCACATAATGCAGTTATTATAGCCAGAACTGTAATAATTATACTTACTACTTATATTATTCTCAATATAACATGCATTATCACCCATATTATGCAGTTATTATCGCTAGAACTGTAATAATTATACTTATTACTTATATTATTATCAATATAACATGCATTATTACCCTTATAATGGAGTTATTATCGCTAGAACTGTAATAATTATACTTATTACTTATATTATTATCAATATAACATGCATTATTACCCATATAATGCAGTTATTATCGACAGAAGTATAATAAATATACTTATTACTTTTATTATTATCAGTATAACATGTACTATTAGCCATATTTTCCCATTCTTATCGCTAGAACTATAATAATTATACTTATTACTCCCGATATTATCAATATAACATGCATTATTACCCATATAATGCAGTTATAATCGCTAGAACTATAATAAATGAACTTAGTACTTTTATTATTATCAATATAACATGCACTATTGCCCATATAATGCAGTTATTATCGCTAGAACTGTAATAATTATACTTATTACTTATATTATTAGCAATATAACGTGCATTATTACCCACATAATGCAGTTATTATCGCTAAAACTGTAATAATTATACTTATTACACCCAATATTATCAATATAACATGCATTATTACCCATATAATGCAGTTATTATCGCTAGAACTGTAATAATTATACTTATTACTTATATTATTAGCAATATAACGTGCATTATTACCCATATAATGCAGTTATTATCGCTAGAACTGTAATAATTATACTTATTACTTTTATTATTATCAATATAACATGCACTATTAGCCATATTGTACTATTATTATCGCTAGAACTATAATAATTATACTTATTACTCCCGATATTATCAATATAACATGCATTATTACCCATATAATGCAGTTATCATCGCTGGAACTATAATAAATACACGTATTACTTTTATTATCATCAACATAACATGCATTATTACCCATATAATGCAGTTATTATCGCTAGAACTGTAATAATTATACTCATTACTTATATTATTAGCAATATAACGTGCATTATTACCCATATAATGCAGTTATTATCGCTAGAACAGTAATAATTATACTTATTACTTATATTATTATCAATATAACGTGCATTATTACCCATATAATGCAGTTATTATCGCTAGAACTGTAATAATTATACTTATTACTTATATTATTAGCAGTATAACGTGCATTATTACCCATGTAATGCAGTTATTATCGCTAGAACTGTAATAATTATACTTATTACTTTTATTATTATCAATATAACATGCACTATTAGCCATATTGTACTATTATTATCGCTAGAACTGTAATAATTATACTTATTACTTATATTATTATCAATATAACATGCATTATTACCCATATAATGCAGTTATTATCGACAGAAGTATAATAAATATACTTATTACTTTTATTATTATCAATATAACAGGCACTAATAGCCATATTTTACTATTATTATCGCTAGAACTATAATAATTATACTTATTACTCCCGATATTATCAATATAACATGCATTATTACGAATATAATGCAGTTATTATCGCTAGAACTGTAATAAATATACTTACTACTTTCATTATCATCAATATAACATGCATTATTGCCCATATTATGCAGTTATTATCGCTAGAACTGTAATAATTATACTTATTACTTATATTATTATCAGTATGACATGCATTATTACCCGTATAATGGAGTTATTATCGCTAGAACTGTAATGATTATACTTATTACTTATATTATTATCAATATAACATGCATTATTACCCATATAATGGAGTTATTATCGCTAGAACTGTAATAATTATACTTATTACTTATATTATTAGCAATATGACGTGCATTATTACCCATATTATGCAGTTATTATCGCTAGAACTGTAATAATTATACTTATTACTTATATTATTATCAGTATGACATGCATTATTACCCATATAATGGTGTTATTATCGCTAGAACTGTAATAATTATACTTATTACATATACTATTAGCAGTATAACGTGCATTATTACCCACATAATGCAGTTATTATAGCCAGAACTGTAATAATTATACTTACTACTTATATTATTCTCAATATAACATGCATTATTACCCATATTATGCAGTTATTATCGCTAGAACTATAATAAATATACGTACTACTTTTATTATCATCAATATAACAGGCATTATTACCCATATTATGCTGTTATTATCGATAGAACTGTAATAAAGACACTTAGTACTTTTACTATTATCAATATAACATGCACTATTAGCCATATTTTGCTATTATTATCGCTAGAACTATAATAATTATACTTATTACTCCTCATATTATCAATATAACATGCACTATTGCCCATATAATGCAGTTATTATCGCTAGAACTGTAATAATTATACTTATTACTTATATTATTAGCAATATAACGTGCATTATTACCCACATAATGCAGTTATTATCGCTAAAACTGTAATAATTATACTTATTACTCCCAATATTATCAATATAACATGCATTATTACCCACATAATGCAGTTATTATCGCTAGAACTGTAATAATTATACTTATTACTTATATTATTAGCAATATAACGTGCATTATTACCCATATAATGCAGTTATTATCGCTAGAACTGTAATAATTATACTTATTACTTTTATTATTATCAATATAACATGCACTATTAGCCATATTGTACTATTATTATCGCTAGAACTATAATAATTATACTTATTACTCCCGATATTATCAATATAACATGCATTATTACCCATATAATGCAGTTATCATCGCTGGAACTATAATAAATACACGTATTACTTTTATTATCATCAACATAACATGCATTATTACCCATATAATGCAGTTATTATCGCTAGAACTGTAATAATTATACTCATTACTTATATTATTAGCAATATAACGTGCATTATTACCCATATTATGCAGTTATTATCGCTAGAACTGTAATAATTATACTTATTACTTATGTTATTATCAGCATGACATGCATTATTACCCATATAATGGCGTTATTATCGCTAGAGCTGTAATAATTATACTTATTATTTATATTATTATCAATATAACGTGCATTATTACCCATATAATGCAGTTATTATCGACAGAAGTATAATAAATATATTTATTACTTTTATTATTATCAGTATAACATGTACTATTAGCCATATTTTCCTATTCTTATCGCTAGAACTATTATAATTATACTTATTACTCCCGAT